>WNHD01000837.1:0-24580 GCA_011057455.1 Ganaspis sp. Gsp50
TTATATGTTGATTCTATTGTTTAATGTTTTGTATTTTTGATTGTAGTTACCCATTTATGGTCCTACTGGACTGCGGGTAGTATTGTAATAAAAATAAAATAAATAAAAAAAATAAAATAAAATAAAGAAATAAATAACTTTTTAAAGAAATAAATAACTTATTAAAGAAATAAATAAATTATTAAACAAATAAATATATTAATAAACAAAAGAAAAAATAATAAACAATTAAATTGAATAATATAAAAAGTTAAAAAGAAATAAAAAAGAGATTTAACAAATATCGTATTTCAATAAAAGTTGCTTAACGAGAGTGATACCGAAAAATAAATATTTAGAAACAGGTAACCAATATTTGAAGAAACATTTCGTGTTTTACGTTATTTTACAGAGAGATTTAAGTGAAAAGGTAAATGCCAGCAAAAAGAGGGTTTATGTGAACGTAAATCGTGCGTGAGCTCTCGCACAAGTCGAGACCCTCCTCCACAATCCTTACAAACCGAGATCTCTATCTTGAGTATTGTATGTTTCTTTGCATGTAAAAGCACGACTCTGCAGACCCTTATACACCTTTTCTGATTATTACAATTTTTTACCTCCCCTTTCATTACAATGTGAATAATGATTACTTTAATTATTATTTACAAAAGAGACCATAAAACATTTAACACCTAAAGATTTTCAAAAAAAATTAGAATTTTACACTTTTTCTATTTTAATTATTTCATTTTATATTGGAAAAGATATAAAAAATTCGATCCATCGAACTCCAATTTGAAATAAATCGATGTGCATATCGATACATCGATTGTAATTGATAGGTGAATCGATACGTTTGAAAATCGACATGTCTTACGAGATATTTCGATGTACATCGATATATAATTCGATATATATCGATTATAGTACGATACGTGTCGATATAGTTCGATAAATATCGATTACAGTACAATTCAAATCGATGTAGTTCGATAAATATTGATTACAGTACGATATAAATCAATGTAGTTCGATAAATATCGATTATAGTACGATATAAATCAATGTAGTTCGATAAATATCGATTATAGTACGATACATATTCATGAAGTTCGATAAGTATCGATTACAGTGCGATACATATCGACACAGTTTGAAATAAATCGACATTGCTCGCTAGGTGTCAATATATTTTGATGCTGATCGAGATAAATTGATAGGTATCGATAAATGTATGTATCGACGTAGATCGATTGATATCGATATATATTTCGATGCGTATCGATGCAACACGAGAGACGTCGATATGTGTCTCGATACTTATCGACACAGATCGATAGATGTCAATGTTTTTCGATATTTATATCGATGTTTTTCGATATATATAGACTCATATCGACAGTTTTCGATACATATCGACATTTTTCGATTTATTTTAACAATTTTCGATACGTATCGACAGTTTTTGATGTACCTTTCGATATATATCGACATGGATCAGTGAGCACTGACATGTATTTCGATACTTATCGACACAAATCGATACGTATCGACTTTTTTTCGATATATACCAATGCATATCGACAGTTTTCGATACTTTGCGATACATATCGATATTTTTCAATACATTTCGATATTTTTCGATACATATTGGTATTTTTCGATACATATTGATATTTTTCGATACATATTGATATTTTTCGATACATATCGATATTTATCGACACATACCGATATTTTTCGATTTATTTTGACAGTTTTTGATACATATCAAAATTTTTCGATACACATCGCCAGTTTTTGATACTTATCGCCAATTTTTGATATATATTACAAAATAAAGATTGAATTAATGAACGATTCGAAAAAATTTAAAAGTAAATATCCACTCGATGGGGTTTACATTGAATTATGCTCCCCATTTCCGGACGCAGAACTATTCTTAGACACTTTGTACGCGACCCCACGATCCTTTGACATGTAATGGCTTTCGCCAGCAGTCAAGCAATTCAATCTGATAAATAGTAAATTAATAGAATCTGCGAATCAACTTGACTTTCTTGATATGAAGAATTTCAATTATCGACTGTGAGTATACTGAGAAGTCGAAAAATGGTGCTTAAATGGCGCCCATTTGTACTTTCTATTGCGTCAGCAATGGGGGTAAAGTTGCCCCTAACACTCGAGTAGCGATTGGAAGTGGTAAGCGGTTCCTGGAGGCTTCGTTTATTAACGTCGCTGCAACAAGTTGCAGAGCGTGTTGCCCGTTGAATAAGGCCTCCCCCTTTCCACTCCAAAACTCCGCTGCTTCGTCATCCCCTTTCAGGGAAACCGAGCTACCCTCAGCTCTGGATACCAACCCTCCCCTCCCCCCACTCCACTTGCAACAAATATCGTGCCCACTAACCACTTGTCGTTCAACATGAGCAATTCGAGTAGCTACCAATGCGGTATTCACAGTTTGCAAATCTGTTTTGATAACTTCCTTATAGCCCCTTGAATTGGCTGACTTGCAATCACGCCAATTGTTCCAACTTGGAATTGAAAATTACTCTTTTTATTCCGTAAATTTTCTGATTCTTCTTGCGGATCTTTGAGTCAGTTTTTTATTTTGTTAACCAAGTCTTTTTTAATGTGTCGCACTCCGAAGAAAGGGCCCTTAGAAACAAATAATTATAGGTTATGTTGTGTCAAACATAACCTACAATTTTTCTCCTAAGATCCCTTTCTTCCGAGCGCGTCACAAATTTATTTTTGAGAATCTTATTTATTTTCCATTTTTTTGGACGACGAAGAATTTATAGTAAAATAGTGAAGGGATTTTGATAAAGGTGATATTGGAATTTTTGTGGAAGCTGTAAGTTGAAATGAGCCTGGTGAGTTGGACTATGAAACGAATTAAAAATAGATGGATCGATGCCAAAAAAGAAGCTGGGAAAAAGAAATGTAAGATAAACGAAAAATGAGAAAAGGAGACAGAGAAGTTGAAAGAAATATGACGAAAACAAAGTTTTCTCGTCGAAGCCCGTATCGCCATGGCTACCCCTCTTAAATGAAGGGGGAAAGCGAGAGGAGAATGCAGCTCGTTGAAAATGAAGGAAAATAGTGGAGTTGCCAGAGGGGAGTAAAGAGAAAAAGAATTTCAAGTTAAATACAAATTTTGAAGAGCAAATATTGAAGGAAATGAATTGGAGCTCTTTTTAAGATGTTTTGAACTAGACTGAATTACTTTTTTGCTTAAGATCATTTACGGAAGGTGAATAAAAGTTGTATCCAGAAGAATTAGTTTTTAAAATATTATTTCTTGAACCATTATTTTCAACCACTTTACTTCTTAAACAATTTGGCATTTTTATGTTGATTTAAATCCTTTAAAAACTTTGCCAAATTTTTTTGTAGAAACTTATAGTAATTTTGTTGTAAAATTTGTGATAATTTTAAAATTTTTTGGTCGATTTGCATAAAATTTGGTATACTTGTGCTTCACGGTGTATTAAAATGATCTTTTAGTTTGATTTTGATTGATTCATCACTGTCAGAGTTATCGTCCTGTGGACATTAAGGTCATTTGTTAACTTTGCGTCTCGTGATTGATGTGATGAAACACAATGAGCAATAACTCAATCATTTTTTGAACGATTTGAATAAAATTTGTTATACTTGGCAATTAAGATGTATTTAAAAAGGTAAACAAATTTGGGTTGGATTGCTCAATTAACGACTGAGCAGTCCTTTCAGTTACATTATGAATTTTTACCACAGTTGCGCCTCTCTAAGAGTTGAATTCCATTCAACTTGATACAATTTCAACAGATTTTAACCGATTTTGATAATATTTGGTATACGCATGTCTTAAAATGTATTCAAAAGTGTGTCTAAGTTTGAATTAAATATCTCCGGTAGCGGCTGAGTAATCCCTTCAGACATTTTGTGACCCTTTAATGATGTTGCGTCGACTTATGTGTAGCGTCTAATTCAAATTCCCATAACTCTAACAGTTTTTAACCGATTTTAATAAATTTTGGTATGCTGGTCTTTCAAAGTGTATTCAAAAAGAAGTCCAAGTTTGGTTTAGATACATACATCAACGGCTGAGTAATCTCTTCACACACATCATGACCCTTTATTGTTGTTGTACCAACTTGATTGTAGCGTCTAATTCAAAATCCCATAACTCTAAGAGTTTTTTACCGATTTTAATAAATTTTGGTATGCTGGTCTTTCAAAGTGTATTTAAAAAGATGTTCAAGTTTGGTTTAGATACATACATTAGCGGCTGAGCAATCTCTTCACGCACATCATGACCCTTTATTGTTGTTGTACCAGCTTGATTGTAGCGTCTAATTCAAATTCCCATAACTCTAACAGTTTTTAATCGATTTTAATAAATTTTGGTATACTGGTCTTTCAAAATGCATTCAAAAAGGTGTACAAATTTGGAGCGGATCCCTACGTTAGCGGCTGAGCGATCCCTTCAGCCACATCATGCCCTTTTATCAAAGTTTCTCTAAGCAAACTTAAACCTCAATGCAACTTGCTGTATCTTGAAATCTTTTTGACCGATTTTAATGAAATTTGGTATGAAGATTCTTCAAAATGTGTTTAATTTGATGTGCAAATTTGGTTTGATTCCATAAAGCACAAGCTGAATTATCTCAACATATCGACCTCGCGTCTCTTTATCTCCCTGATAAAATACAATGCAAGATTACTCAAAAACTACTTAATCAATTTTAATAATTTTTGATGCACACATGGCTCGAAATGCATTTAAAAACTGGTCCAAATTTGGCTTTAATCTTTCCAGCAGGAGAGGAGAAAAAAATTCATCCACATTCTCTGGAATCTTATTCTTTTTAAATCTCATCCCTTTCAATTCCATTTCTTCTTCTTCAATTTATTTACCCTTTAGTGTACGCTTAAATCAGTTTCTTCTGAAATCACATCTTTCTTTGATACTATTCTTGTTAAAATCGTTTTAGAGAAAGGGAAAAAAAGAGTAGACATAAAAAGAAAGTATACGAAAAAAGAGAGAGTAGAAGAAAAAAAGGGAGCAGAAGAAATTAGGATAAAATTAATTCCTTTTGAAATAATTTTCTAGTAACTTCTGGAAATGGTTTATAAAACAGAAATATAACTTAAAATTTGCTTTTGCAAGAAATGAAAGATAAACGAGGGAGATGAGGAACGTCGAAGAAATATGATGAAAACAAAGTTCCGTCGCTGTTCGAAGCTCGTATCGCCATGGCTACCCAGTTTGGACGGGAGGTTGGGAGGAGTATGTACCTCTGGAGAAAGAGAGACGCAAAGGAACTAGGAGGAAGAGGCACGAAAGGGGAAAGCGAAGAGGGAGAAATTGGAAAGGTGGGACGGTTGGACGAGACGGAGAGCGAGAGAGAGAAACGAAGAGTGAGAAAGAGAGAGAGAGGAAAAGAGAGAGAATGAGAGAGATAGAAAGAATGAGAGAGGGAGAAAGAAAACAGAGCGTGAGTGAGAAGAGAGACGGGTAAAGAAAAATAATGAGAGAGAGGGAGCGATAGATACAAAATGCGACAGAGAAAGAAAGATACTGAAAAAGAAACAGGTAGAGTAAAAAAGAGATAGTACAGTGGAAAAAATCGAGTATAAAAAAGAGTGAGAAGAACGAGAGACCGCGAGAGAGACTGAACAAAAGGAAGACAGAAAGAGTGACAAAGAAGCCACAAGAGGAAGCGAGAAAGCGAAAAGAGAAGGAGACGGGTGTCTAGTTGGAAGAGCGAGGGGATTCCCTGCCTCCAGCAAGGAAATGTTTATATATCGGAAGAAACGAAAAGCATTGGCGTTGGAGGAGTGGGGGGAGGGTACCAGGGGGGGCCGAAACGACACGAGTGTTTCCGAGTAGGGCTGCCGGGAAGCGACGAAAAGGTACCGAGGCGCTTCCTTGACGCACCTAGACGATTGGCAGTACTGGAAGCGACCAACCGGGATTCGAGACTCATGGGAAAGAGAGGCGCGGACCCTGAGAGGGATGGAAAAACGGGAGGAGGAGATGGAAGACGAAAAGAGGATAGAGCAGAGCGACAAGACCGCGTTAGGATTCGCTCGCGTTCACACTGCAATCACTTGTCTCCCGTTCACTCTTTTATCAAAAGTTAATCTTTTCTCCTCTTTTTTTTCCCTAGTGAACTTGAATTTCATGTCACACATGCTCCAACTGACCTCGTCAATTGTGAAAACCGGCTATTTGTCAAGCACGAGTTACAATCCAATCGGAAAAGCCGGCTACCGGTACCCATCCACGAGGCAACATTTTAATCGCGAGTGCAATTTTTCCGGGCCAATTGGAAACGAGGAATTTACTTTTGCTGGGTGTGGCGAAAATTAGGATTTGGTAATTTCTTTTCTTATTTTAGTGATCACAAGATTTTTGTATTTTTTTTTCTTTCGGATGTTTTCAATTTTTCTCTGCAATTTTTTCTTCGCAAATTTTGTTACATTTTTTAGCATTCTTTTTTGTCGCCATTTTTTTTTGTTTAATTCTATTTGTATAATTTTTTTGTATAATTCTTCCATTTTAATTTCTCTGCAAAATTCCACAGACAATAAAGGTCATGCATTCGGCTTTTCTTAAACAGAGGAACATCAGTAGCGATATCAAGAAGGGGATTATTATTATTATTTTTATTTTTATTATCATTATTATTACTATATTAGCAAAATTCCACAGACAATAAAGGTCATGCATTCGGCTTTTCTTAAACAGAGGAACATCAGTAGCGATGTCGAGAAGGGGATTATTATTATTATTTTTTGTATTATCATTATTATCACTATATTAGCAAAATTTCACAAACAATAAAGGTCATGCACTCGGCTTTTCTTAAACAGAGAAACATCAGTAGCGATGTCGAGAAGGGGATTATTAATATTATTATTATTAATATTATTATTATTAATATTATTTATATTAAACAGTTATGAAAAAAAATTTGGCTAAAAGGTATTTGTTTTCTTCAATTCTTGAAGAAAAGATTTTTTATTGTGTAAAAAGAAGCACGTGACTGTCCACGTGTTTGAAATCGAAGGGGATCGACCCTAAATGCCCTAAACAGAAGCTTGATCTTAGAGAGGGATTCCCCTGTATAAATGGCCCAACAGGTCAAAATGCCTGCAGGGGCCAAGGGGTATTATTTTCCTTACGCAAAGATGATTGACGTGCAAAAGAATCTTACTTTCCGAACCTCTTAATAAAATAATATTTGCTTCAACGGAATTTTGGCTTTATAATAAAATTTTTGCCCAACTTCCGTCGAATAAAAGGATCCTTATGATCTATTATTATTTCGGCCTAAATACCCATCAGTCCTTTCATAATTCATAAAAAAAAATTAATAATTGAGGTCTTTGTATCCAGGAAATTTCCCGGTAGAATAATTCGAGTGCTTTTTTTCTCGATATTTTTTTCTATTATGTATTATCTTCTCTGTATTTTATTACCAACTTTTTATTCGTTCTTGTTTTATTCATCTTCTTGATTTCTGAATTTTTGTGTCTTTATAAATTTTTATTTATTTGTATTTATGATTTTTATTTATTTATATCCATACATTTTTATTTATTTATATTTTGTTTTAAATTTGTACTTTTTTGGGTTATAATTTTTTATGGTGCTGGAAGCGAATTTTTTATGGAACCGTATTTTTGGGTTATTTTATTTTTGTATTTTATTTTTGTATGTTATTTTATTTTTGTGCGTTATTTTATTTTTAAATATTCTTTTTAATTTATTGATTATTTAAATATTTACTTCATAATTTCAGTACGTAAAAGTGTGTAAATATAGTCAGCTAGGAAAATTTTCAAAATGAGTCTCTTCTTCAAAAAGTGTGATATTCTTTTGTCGTACTTTCCCTACTGAAATATGTCTCACGTCGTTAAAACTGAAAGGGATGAAGTGCCTTCGCTCACTCACTTTTCCTAAGCATTTTCCATTCTGGAAGTTAAATTTGCTCGGAAAGGTTACTTTTTTATTGATAGGTGTTTTTTCTTATTAACGACTTATGTTTAATCTTTCAAAAGACATTCAAAAATAGTTCATTCGTACAAAAAAATTATTGTAATAAAAATAAAATCGATGAGAAAAATAAATATGCAAAAAAAATTTAGAGTTTGTAAAAATAAAATTTTTAATAGTAACAATAATAAAAGTGCAAAAAAAAATTTATTATTCATGTAAATGACGGCAATAATATCAGTAATATTAGTATTTATAATAATAGTAATATTATTAATGAGAGTGCATTTTTTATTGTTATATAAATAAATATAAGAAGGATAAATATCTGGGGTCAGTGACATTAAGTCTGTTGAATTTTCCCAAGGATCTTTTAAAGTTGTCATTGTCGGTAAATTCAAGCCTTCCATCGGACAACCGTGAATGTCACGAGCAATTGTTCGCAGACGTGCATTTTACGACCAGCCGTTACTATCGCTTCAAATTACAGACAAATTACATTCAGACAGAAATTAAGAAATATTTCAACTCCATATAATTTTATTTTCATCGTCTCGGATTAGAAACACTTGTTTTTATTTTCAGATTTAATTTTATGTTTTTTAAGAGTTTTCTTTTAAAAAAAGATAAAACTACGAAAAACTTATCAATTTCTGGAATGATTTATGAAGGTCTGGAACCACTTATAAAGCTCTAGAACCACTTATGAAGGTCTAGAACCACTTTTGCAGATCTAGAACCACTTTTGAAGGTCTAGAACCACTTATGCAGGTCTAGAACCACACATAAATGTCTGGAACAATTTTAAAAATCTGTAACCAAAGTACAATATTGTTAGTAGTAGTAGAAGATTATTTAAGAATGTCTAGAGGCATTTAACAGGATCTGGAACCACTGACTGAGGTCTGGAACCACTTACTGAGATCTAGAACCAAGGTTTGATACCACTACCAAAGTCTGGAGCCACTTACTAAGGTTTATTAAGGTCTGGAACCACTTGATAAGACACTTAGCAAGGTCTGGAACCACTTACAAAGATCAAAAACCACTTATTAAGGCCTGGAACCACTTTACAAAGTTTGGAAGCACTTATTGATATCTTCAAGCACTTACTGAGGTCTACAAGCACTTATTGAGGTCTGGAACCACTTACTGAAGTCTAAATCCACTTATGAAGGCCTCAAACCACTTACTATAAACTATTTTCTAAGGTTTAGAACCACTGGCCAAGGTCCGGAACCAGTTATTGAGGTTTAGCATTACTTACCAAAGTTTGGAATCACTTATTGAGTTCTAGAACCACTTAATGAGGTCTGGAACCACTTGTTGAGTTCTTGAACCACTTATTAAAGTCTGGAACCACTTATTAAAGTCTGGAACCACTTACTCAGGTCTGAAAGTACTTCTTGAGGTCTAAAGACACTTCCTGAGGTCTGCAAGCACTTATTTAGGTCTACCCTTATTGAGATTTGAACCACTTAATGAGGTCTAGAATCACTTACTAAAGTTTTCAAGAACTTTTTGAGATTTGGTACCACTTACCAAGGTTCGGAACCACTTTATGGGGTCTGCAAGCACTTAGTAAGGTCTGGAACCACTTATTGAGGTCTAAAAGTACTTATTGAGGTTTGAAAGCCCTTTTTGAGGTCTAGAACCACTTATTGGGGTCTGTAAGCACTTATTGAAGTCTGGAACCATTTTCTAAAGTCTGGAATCACTTATTGAGGTCTGTAACCACTTATTGAGGTCTAGAACCACTTACTGAGGTTTGCAAGCACTTAGTAAGGCCTGGAACCACTTATTAAGCTCTATAAGTACTTATTGAGGTTTGTAAGCACTTTTAAGGTCTAGAACCTCTTATTGAGGTCTGTAACCACTTATTGAGGTCTGTAACCACTTATTGAGGTCTGGAATCATTTTCTTAGGTCTAGCACCACTTAGTGAGGTCTGGAACCACTTGTAAAGGGTTAAAGGCAGATCTGGAGCTAAAAAACGAAGGTCAAAAATTATTTCTAAGAAAGTTTTTACCAACTTAAATGTCTTGAACTGAAAAAATAATCTTCGGACCATTTAGAATATCTTGGAACGCCCTTAATAATTTTAGAACCTTGTAAAAATGTCTGGAAAGCTTCTTGTAAAAAAATCAAGGGAGAGAATTATTCTTCTTTTTGTTTTGAATTAATTTCTAATACGTTAGAAAAAAGAAATTTCATTTATTTGATGAGAAAGTCATTTAAACTCTACAAGCAGGACGAGACGTAATTGCACAGCCACTCAATTTCTTTAGAAGGGTGCCGCAATAAGTTCGCATTTCCGTTCTTAAGTAAAGTCATTTTGCGGGCATTAAATCCTGGGGTAAATACGAGATAAAAATATATTTCTGCGAAATTACAGATTGTGTGTTTTTTTTACAAAATCCGCAATATCAGTTTTCTGCGAATACTTTGAAAGACTCGTGTGACACATATTGACTCGGGTCCGACGACATGCGAGCCTCGCAAGTCAAACATTGTTGATAATTGACGACAAATACGCGGTAATCTGTATTTAAAATAATTTTGCAGCAGAAAGTATGTTTCTTCCAAAAGAAAAAATAATTCTGTTACATTCATAATTTATTTCTGGACCAATAAAATAAATAATAATAATAACCTTTCCTTTCGTAAACTTGTTTTGTAAAAAAAAATAATAATTGAAAATCAGAAAATAAAAAAAGTGAAAAAAGTATTCTGCAGAAAATTGTTGATACAAAGTACTTGGATGTAAATATATGTTGTTTAAATTGTCCCGGCCTCCCAGGAAGCTGTGAATGGGCCTGAGGCCTCGGTTATTTATAAATTTAATATCAGCACGCAACCTTTATTACTGAATGCATTCGCTTATTGAGCCAAATCCGAGTTACGGAACCAGAAATTGAGTGATCATTCCATCACGTCATGAAAGGATAAATAATTCCTGCAAATTAATCTAAAACTCACTACTGCTTCAACTTTTTTACCAGGCACTTTAAATTCCATTTGCATTAAAGATAACTCCTCTAATTAGACTAATTAATTAATAAAAACTTGTCAAGAACCCGCTGAATAAGAGATAAAACGAACGATGAACCTGAGTTTTTTTTAGACACTCAAGTTCGCTGCTCTTGACTGGAATTCGAAAGGCGCTAATTTATGCAGTTTGCAAATATAATTTGACCAGCAACTCGCGAACTTCGAAAACCATTTGACCCACTTGTTATTTTGGTCCCAATTCTCTTTTTTAGCATGAAAAGTTAAAACAAAAAAAATTGAAACTAGAAAAAGTTGAAACATTTTTTAATTTATTTATTTTTGAAACAAAAATGTAATTATTAAAATTTTAATTATTTATTATTATTTTATTATGAAAATTTTAATTATTTATTATTATTTTATTATTAAAATTTATTATTTTTTTTGTTGCAGAGTTATAGAAAAATTGCGAGACAAGTCAGCACACCGGACAGCGCGCCAGCAGGTCTGGGAAGTCCACAAGCGGGAATTGGTGGACTGGCTCATCAGCAGCAGCAGCAGCAACAAACACAGTCAGCCCTACACGCAGACCCCATGCAGGCCAAGGACAATCTTAACCCAGCGAGTCAGCAAACGGGTCTTAGAAACGGAAACACTGCGCCCCCAGTTGTCTCCATGGTAAGTTCTTATCAAAAAATTGTTTAAAAACCTCAAAACAAGCTAATAAAGTTGATCTTTTGATTGGAAAAGGAATTTTCGGATTGGAAAGCTGATTTTTGTTCTCCCCACTCCGAAAGTGCTATTGTGCCATCCCCACTCCTGGGACGTAGGCTCCTATCCCCACTTCTGGGGTGTAGACTCCTATCCCCACTCCTGGAGCGCAGACTGCTATCCCCACTTTCAAAACGTAGACTACTCTCCCCACTCTTGGAGCGCAAAATACTATCCCCACTCACAAAGAGTCAATGACTATCCCCACTCCTAGTGCAGGGACTGCTATCTCCACTTTCAAAACGCAAACTATTATCCCCACTCTCCCAGAGCAGACTACTATCATCACTTTCAGAACGCAGACTTATCCCCACTCTTAAAGTAAAGACTGCTATCCCCACTCTCCTAGAGCAGACTGCTTTTCAGAACGCAGACCTATCCTCACTCTTAAAGTAAAGACTGCTATCCCCACCTTCAAAAAGCCGACAACTATTCCTACGCGCAGACCGCTATCCCCTCTCCTAGAGCGCAAACTTTTATCCCCACTCCTAGAGCTCAAAATGCTATCCCCACTTTCACAGCGCAACTATCTCTCCTCTTTACCATCAGAGTGGGGGGGGGGGAAATTAACTAAAACTCCACTCAAGGGTAAAAAATACCATCCCCACTTTTTTCAATTAGAGTGGGGAGTACAAAAATATTATGTCCACTCTAAACGAAATAGTGCAATCCCTTCTCCCAATAGCATCCTCTCTCATCGAAGTGGGGAGAACTAAAATCAGTTTCCTTTTGTAAATACTGTTTTTTGAAAACTTTTGTCCGTGAGCCGAATTTCTGAAAAATGGTAAAAAGTTTCGTTATCTAAGATCCTTTTACACGAGCTTAATTACTGTCAGTACGATTTACAATCCGGAGTTAAAAATAAACATCACATGGAAACAATTGAGCTTATCTAGAGCGAGTTTCTTTTGCGTGTACTCTTTGTAATGCGCCCTCCAAGTAAGCTTATCGGTATCTTTACTTTGTACTTTTTTTTATATATTCTAGTTTTTGGTCCTCATCCTTTTTTAACAGGATGACTAAAAGATTTTCTTATCCTTCGAAAGAGTCGCACATTTCGAATGAAAAATTTTAAAAAGAGAATTCGACGATTCTGAACAGAAAATTCGCAGACAATGTCAAAACATTGGAATGATCTAGTCTTCTCTAGGTCACTAGAAAAGTTGATACCATCGGAAGTAAAGGTCTTCCTTTGGATGTTGTTCAAGTACTTTCTTTTTCGAAAGTGAAAGAGGGAAGCGGGATAGATAGAAGAGGAATGAGAGAACGAGACGAGAATCGAGCAGACGTTTCGAAAGGAATGCAGTTCCCTGCAATTCGCATTGGACTCGAGTGGTATCTTGATCCTCTTCTCTTTGCGACTTGGCTCTCTTGGCTCTACTTGAGTGTGCGAGGTTACTGGGCAAACCAGTCTGCTCGCGCCGACTGTTTACTCCACTATCCACCACTGATGCAACCATTCTACGTACGCTTATTTATGTACACGCCACAGATCCGGGCAAAAATCTCCTTAGGTGCCTCTTGAAGCGTGTCTGCTCCCTCAGCTTCCTTCCATTCAATGACCTTCGCCTCTCAAGGTCACCTCAAGCATCTCCGTCTTTACCGAGAGCTAAATTCCTCAACAATTGCTTTTCTCCTTCACCCTCTTGAGGTCTTCAACAAGGTTTCGTTTATTCACACTTTCAATTTTTACCATAATTGGACCTTGCACGTTTCCCGGTATTCGTTTCTCTTCTGGTATTAAAGTATTTTTTTGTGGAATACACTTGGGGTGGTGGAAACAATATGTCGGTTAATTATACTAAAGAATTTTATCTTAATATGTTGAAATTGATTATCGTAGACTCCAATGACACGTGACATATGTTCGGAGGTAGTAGTAAATCTTTTGGGATTCGACGCTGATCTTTGGAAACGATCAGTAATCTTCGAAATGGGTCGCTAATGTTCGGAAGATGTAGCTAAAGTTCGGAAGAAACCGCTAATCTTTGCGAGAGGCCGATAATGTTTAGGAGATGTCGATAATGTTTGGAAGATGTCGATAATCTTGGGGAGAGGTCGCAATAATCTTTGGGAAATGCCGATAATCTTTGGAAGAGGTCGCAATAATCTTTAGGAGATGTCGATAATCTTCAGGAGCGGTCGATAATATTCAGGAGAGGTCGATAATCTTCAGGAGAGATCGATAATCCTGGGGAAATGTCGATAATCTTTAGGAGAGGACGCAATAATCTTTGGGAGATGTTGATAATCTTTCGGAGAGGTCGCAATAATCTTTGGGTAGGTCGCAATAATCTTTAGATGTCGATAATTTGTGGGAGAGGACGCAATAATCTTTGGGAGATGTCGATAATCTTCAGGAGAGGTCGCAATAATCTTTAGGTAAGTCGCAATAATCTTTGAGAGATGTCGATAATATTCAGGAGAGGTTGATAATCTTCAGGAGAAATTCATAATGTTTGAAATAGGTCGATAATCTTTGGCAGAGTTCGCAATAACCTTTCGGAGATGTCGGTAATCTTCAGTAGAGGTCAAAAGTCTTCGGGTAAGGTTGATAATCTTTGGGAGATGTCGATAATCTTCAGGAAAGGTCGATAATCTTTGGAAGAGATAGATAATCTTCAGAAGAGGTCGATAATTTTCAAGACAGGTCCTTAATCGTTGGGAGATGTCGATAATCTTTAGGAGAAATTGATAATCTTTGGAAGAGGTCGCCATAATCTTTAGGAGATGTCGGTAATCTTTAGGGAAGTTCGATAGTATTTGGGAGATGTCGATAATCTTCGGGAATTATCTATAATCTTTAGAAGAGGTCGATAATCCTTGGGAGAGGTCGCAATCATCTTTAGAAGAGGTCGATAATCCTTAGTGGAGATCGATAATCTTTGGGAGATGTCGATAATCGTCAGGAGATGTCGGTAATCTTTGGAAGAGGTCGATAATCTTTGGATACGGTCGATAATCTTAGGGAGAGGTCGCAATAGTCTTTGAGAGATGTCGATAATCTTTGGGAGACGTGTATAATTTTTGTGAGAAGTTGATAATCTTTAGAAGATGTTGCTAATCATTTGTTATGATTGTAAAACTTTGTGTGTAATTGTCAAATCTTTCAGAAACTGTCACTGATCTTGGAAGACACTGCTAAGTGCATAAAGTCTACTCTCTAGAAGTGGGGATAGTATTCAACTATCTAAAAGTGGGGATAAATGTCTACCTTCTCAGAGTGGGGATAGATGTCTACCTTCTCAGAGTGGGGATGGTACAACGTTACTATCGAAGTGTAAAGAACCAATATCTTCTTTCCTTTACAAAAATAGCTTTTAGACTACCTTCAGCGAAAGATTATCTAGTTCCCAATCAAAAGATTTACAAAAAATTTCGTATCAAAATAGCGAACAGTCCAAATTGAAAATGTAATAAGCCCATCGATTGAGAAAAAGGTACGGGAAAATATGACGGGAAACATCTGTCCGTCTCTAAAGAGTCTGTTGGATCTAGCCTTAATGGTGAGACGGGTGCCCTCTCTGAGGTCTCCCTGCACCTCTCCTGCCCCTTTCCGAGAGGTCGGTGGTTCCTGTTCCTGCGGGTATTGATTCGCGTTGGCGGGCGGTCACCGCCCCCGCAGCCACAGCCTGCGTCTGCCACCAGTCTACCCCTTCTTTCACGTCGGCTGACATTTCAACGAGCAGTCAACACCGACTGAAAAAAGAGGCACGTTATTCCCGTGACTCATCGAAGGGTGGTCAAGTGGCCTTTGATTTCGATCAGGGTCAAAGTGCGACGGCCCGAAACAAATCACTCTTGCTCCCGATCCAATCAATTCCCTCTGTTCGAACTCGTTTTCTTAAATATACTCTTCTGGACTTCGAAGTCGTTTAAGATTTGAAGTACCAGGTATGAACATCTCCAAAGAATGAACCTCTCCAAAGTATGATCCGTTTCAAACTATGAACCAGGCCAAAGTATGAACCATTACAAAGTATGAACCAGACCAAAGTATGAACCAGTCCAAAGTTTGAACCATTCCAAAGTTTGATCCATTCCATAGTTTGAACTATTCCAAAGTATGGACCATTCCAAAGTATGATCCGTTCCAAACTATGAACCATTCCCAACTATGAACCATTCTAAACTATGAACCATTCCAAAGTATGGACCAGTCCAAAGTATGAACCATTCCAAAGTATGGACCATTCCAAAGTATGAATCATTCCAAACTATGAACGATTCCAAAGTATGAACCAGTCCAAACTATGAACCATTTCAAAGTATGGACAATTCCAAAGTATGAACCATTCCAAAGTATGAACCAGTCCAAAGTATGAACCATTCCAAAGTATGAACCATTCCAAAGTATGAACCATTCCAAAACATGAACCATTCCAAAACATGAACCATTCAGAAATATGAACTATTTTACATTACGAACCCATGGAAGGGTTTATAGAATATTCCAGAATTTGTAACAGACAAATATGTGGTTATTGGCAATAACTAGGTTGATAGTTGCAATCGACTATTGTGCAAGAAAGCAAAGCCGCTAAATTCCCAAAGCTCATTCAGGGCAAATTAAGCAAATAGGTTTGATCACGGATTATTAAATTTTGGTTTAGTTTGGAAACGGTAAATTATGGTAGGTGCAATATTTGTTAAAGTTTCATATCAGACGAAAATAGAGTGAAATAGGATCCTAACAGAACAATTTAAGTTTCTAGTCGTTTCCAATTTTCCAGAACGTATTATTCGAAGAGATAAAAGGAAAGTACGACGTGATGTAATCGAAATTGAAACGGAAATAGAGGTTTCGAAATAGAGATTGGGGAATATTCCCATTTTGCTATTAATTGGTAAATTTTCTCACTACGTCCAAGATTCTTAATTTTAGGGATTCCAGGATTTTTAAAGTCAATGAAAACATAGAGAGTCATTCCCGATAATCGGAATTGAGGTAAAGATTTCTTTCGTTTCAGGATTAGGATAAAGGTTACGGATGATTTTAATTAGCAAACTTTCTCAATCATCTTGAACCAATTTAACAGGGGGATGAAATTGAAGACAGAAAACGAAACCGGATTGGAAAAAAGATCTTTTGGTTCGTTGACTTTTTGGAATGACCTTTTTTAGAGTAATAATTTTAATAATAATTTCTCACCAGGAAATTCGTAGGAGATGGTATCAATCTGGTGACAATTATATATATAAAAAACGAAATTACACATACACATTAATTAAAGTGAGGTATATTTCGAAACATTTCAATAAGAATATAATTGCGAGAGTACCGCACTCTAGGAACGATATCTTTTTATACTCGTACTCTTTCGTATCATAATCTACTGTTGAGAAGTCACAAAAGCTACACGTGCGGAAATTCACAAACGAAATGGTTGCATTAGATGGTTTTAGACACAAGCGTTCTCGTCGATCTTAATTACTAAATCCTTGGTAATTGTTGTAGAACTATTTTGGGTAAAGGAAAGCACCAGGAGATAAATGTAGAGCATTAACCGCTTTAGTTGGGATTGGAAGGATGCGGAATGGGGTGGTCCCGTGGGTTATGTTTGGGTGCTGTCGTCGAGGCGTCTCGTTCTATCACGCCTGGAGGTAAATCGGGTTGCCTTAGGTCACGGTGGCACGAGAACGGAAGGATTTTCCCCTTGAGGATGAGGGTGAGGGTGAAAGAGCCAGAGAGAGCTGGAATGGTAAAGAGAGAGTGAGAAATCCGGTTCTCACTCTCGCTTGGCGAGAAGCCCGACTTCGATGGTATCAACCTCGACCACAAACACCGATTCACGACCACTTTGAGGGTGAGTCTGTTTACCACCCCGACTTGTCCGCACACTCCAGAACCGGAACACTCCACTAGTTGTCCGACTCAGCTTGAACCATTCTTCTCCCTCTTAAGGGGAATCTTTCTGAATACCAACAAGTTTTTATTCCCATTCGACACACTCTAAATCCTCTTTCTCTTGTTCCTTTTCCTCGTATCTCCGAGATGAATGGAAACAAATCCTTCCGTCATCCGTATTCTTTATTAATCATTCCGTTATTTTATTCTATTGTGATATCATTCTATAATGATATCTTTTATTCTATCATTTACTAATTCTTAAATTGTCAATTCTTTAATTATCAATCCTTATGAATCCCTGAATTATAAATCCCTAAATTATAAATCCTTAAATTATTAATCCTTTTAATTTCATTATCGTCCAGAGCTGTGAATAATCACCTTAATGAAGCGGAGCGTAGCGAACGAACTTGTTAGTTGCTAATTACATCAGGATGCGATTAAAATCTGCACTCTGAGATTACAAAATTTTGTTACCAAGCGCAGAACCTAATGGGCACGAAATTCAAAACATCGCCTCCAGTCTCCGAATTATTAACGCCAATTTTCCTTAACTGCCAGAATGCAGATTAGATTTTAAATTGCTTTAATTTATTTTATAACGAATTTCTCAAATTTTCGTGCTTTAGCGATGGAAAGGGAACAATAGTTCCACTATTGCGAAGGCTGAAGACACATTTTCCATAGACAATAGGGTTTTAGATTTGTCAATTACTGTTTTTGTCGTTTCTTTCTATTTCTTTCATTCAAGGGAATTAAATTCTAATTAGGGAATAGTAACCGAGGATGCGACCGCAACTTGACGCCGGTATTAGATTCGTAATTCGATGACGATTAATTGGACCGCGTCTGGCAACAAGCGTAATAACCTGCAAAACGATAGAGGCGCTAGAGGGAACGACGAGGGAAACGTTGAAGGGTTAACTAAACGCATTCAGCGATATATACTCGTGACCAATTTACCAGAAGATTAGATGCTTACGAATTGGTTACGAGAATAAAGGATTTAAATCACCAGAATTACATTTCCGTGTTTGTTTTTCATTTCAGTTGAATATCTGAAATAATTTCAATGATAGAAATATCTTTAGCAAGAACCTTCGCAATACCTTTCGCAAGAGTAACTGCAGTTACTCAGGTTCAAAACTCGAATCCTAAACCTTTTGTATTTCCTTGATTGTTACTTTAATAAATTACAGTTCATTTAAATAATCGGAAGTGCATAAAACCCAACAATTTCCAAACTTTTAAGATTGTTCGTAAATCTTGCCGTTTTTTGCAATAAGAAAAAGAGCGTTAGGCAGGTGTACCGAAAGAGTTTGAGAATAAACTTTATCATATACCTTGATCGTAGAGAGTGCTTTAAAGCAGAACGTGCTCTGCGAAAATCCTACTAAAAATTTAAGCTCCGAACGTCTAGATAGTTTGGAGAACTGAATCACGTTGAGTTTACATTATTCAACTGTCGGAGAATACTGAAGCAGTTCTTGAATAACCTACGAGAAAATTACTGACAGTAATTCCTAATCTAAAATCCTAAAGACACTTTTGATATATTTTCTGATGTTTATTTCAGTCGCCGGGAGTGATGCCATTCTACGGTGATGGAGGTACGGGATTCCGACCAGCAGCAGGATTCGGGAATACTGTTTGGCATCAGGGTGTGGGACCAGTAGGAACAGTAACAGTGGAAGCGACCCCAGCGACCTGGGCACCTCAACAATTCATTCAACAAATTCCAGCCCCAAATCAGTTGGAGGAGTTGAGGTATCACCCACAATACAGCGCCGCGACACCCTATCACCCACAACCAGTTGCCTATCAGCAACAAACATTCATAACAACCGACCAGTCGGCGTTTCAACGGGCTGGAGCTACAGGACAATATACCATTACCGGACAGCCATCGCCCTTGACACCAGTCGCACCGCAGAATACTACAACGACCCCTCAGAGACCTATAAATGGTCAATTTATGGATGCAGCCGTCACTCCGGGTCAAGTTGGTTACGAAAGACAGGAGTATGTTAATGGATATCAACAACAGGTGAGCATCCATTCACTGGGATTTGATGAGATTTGATGTTCGAGTTTCCCAACGGAAGATGTATCGGTTTTTAATCATTCGGCATTTTGCTAGAAACGATATTTGAAATCAGCTCATGACAAGCGGGGCCCCTTATTTAAAACACTGCTCGATTTTAAGTTACAGATCGAATGATCCTCTTTTCAGGACGTGACTATGGCACCACCTCCAGCGACAACTCCCACGAGTCGCAGCAGTTCTGTCCACATGGATTCTCAACCTCAGCAGCCTCAGCCACCATCTGCCGATACTCAAGTCAAGGGGTTCGCCACCATTGCTGCAAATAACGTGTCGGGAAACGAGATGCCTGGGTATCCACTTCAACAGGGCCCACAGAGTTTACACAGCTCTAACGGATATCCAGGCTACGTGGAAATGGGTCAAAACCAATGGCAGCAGCAAGAGCAACAAGAAGGGAATCAACGTCACATATGGTCCGATGCTAACACGGACACCAAGATGTCCTGGTCTGAGGGTGTCCAATCCAATCTGCAAAAGCAAAACGAGATTCCAAACCAGCAGGAACTTTCCAGGCCGGAGAGTCACATGAGTTGGGACAACAACACCGAAAATCAGCCACACAATCAGAACCAGAACCAAAACCAAAACTGGCAAAATCCGAATCAAAGACTGACTCCCTCCCAGCAGAATCAAGGCTGGCCGCAACATTCCCCGAAAATGGCTGAACACCCAAATTCCCAGAGGATGACACCCTCGTGGTCTCAGAACAGTCCTCAAGATCAACAAGCCTCGAGACTGACACCCTCAGGACAAGTGCAGTGGCAGCAGCAGACCAAAATCGAAAATCCCAGGCTCACTCCCTCGAATCAAATGACATGGCCAGATACGCCTACTAGTCAACCAAATTGGTCACCAAATAGTATGAAAAGCGAAGGCAGTCAACAACCTCAGTGGCCGGATTCGCAACCCAGTCCCAGACGAACTCCTGGATCGAATCAGTCTTGGCAGAACCAGGAAAGTAAAATGGAACAGAGCTGGTCGCCAAGGTCCAATGAAAACTGGGGTCAACAGTCTTCGAAACAAGAGATGCAGAACTCTGGGGAAAGAGTTCACTGGCATCCGGATGGGAAAAACGGTTTTACGGAAAACCAGGAGGCTCAAGATTCCGTTTACAATCAATCCAATCGGGTCAATTTAAACAGCAGGCTCAAGTCCATGATTTTGAACAAACAACACCAACAGATGCAGAGCCAGCAAAGTCAGATGCAAGGGCAGGGTCAAATGCAGAGTCAAAGTCAGCTGCAAGGTCAGCAGAACCAGATGCAGGGTCAGCAAAACCAGATGCAAGGTCAACAGAAACAGTTGCAAAGTCAACAGAATCAATTGCAAGGTCAGGGGCAGATGCAGAGTCAGAATCAGATCCAAAGTCAGCAGAGTCAGATCCAGGGTCAGCAGAATCAGATCCAAGGTCAGCAAAATCAGATGAAAGGTCAACATAACATGCAAAGTCAGCAGAACCAGTTGCAAAGTCAGCAAAACCAGATGCAAAGTCAACAGAGTCAGTTGCAAAGTCAGCAGAACCAGATGCAAAGTCAACAGAACCAGATGCAAAGTCAGCAGAACCAGATACAAAGTCAGCAGAACCAGATACAAAGTCAACAAGGACAGTTGCAGAATCCGAGCCAGATGCAAAATCAACAGGGACAGTTGCAGAGTCAGAACCAAATGCAGAACCCACAGGGGCAGCTACAAAACCAGCAAAGTCAATTGCAAAATCAACAAGGGCAGTTGCAGAATCAGCAAAGCCAATTGCAAAATCAAAATCACCTGCAGAACCAACAGAGTCAAATGCAAAACCAACAAAACCAGATCCAAAATCAACAAAACCAGATGCAAGCCCAACAGAACCAGATACATAATCAAAATCAGATGCACAATCAACAAAACCAAATCCCGAATCATAATCAACAGCAAAACCAGATGCAAAGTCAGTCCAATCAGATGCAAAGTCAGCAAAATCAGATGCAGAGTCAGCAAAATCAATTGCAAAATCAGCATCATCAGATGCATCATCAAGTTCGAGGTCAACACCCGAATGGCAGTAATTCCAAAGAATTCCCGAATGACGATCGGGGGAGGGACTCGCACGAAAACGAGAAACTGCAAGAGAAACGGGAGTACAATCAACCTGGGATGATGTCCATGTCCCAAAGCACTGAATCCATGACCGGTAATTTTTTATTGCATAGCCACCACCCTCGGGCCGATAGTTTGCCCGACGGTGGTGGCTTATGGGAGTGGACAGGCGGAGGAAACACCATGCTAAAAGAAACTACAAATTTCAAGTTCCCAGACGAAAAGACCAAAGGAACCGAAAAGAACCATCAGGAAACACACGAAGATCCCAAGGAACCAAAGTCCCGAAAAACTGATCCCCAACCGAAATACGATTCCTGTCATATTAAGCAAGAGACCGAAGAAGAAAACCAAGCAACCGATTCGGAAATCATCAAGAATGATCCGGATCAAGAAAACAAATTCCAAGCTGATGGAGGACCTTCCTGGTGTTGTACTGAACAACGAGAAGATCAGGGATTAAGTACCAGAAACGAGATTCCACGGGAGAAATCCGAAATAGAAGTAAAGACTGAAGATTCCAGTAGTCCAGGCTCTTCCAGCACGAAATCGCAAGATCATCTGAACAAGCTGAAGAACAATGTGAGGACCGAAGTACCAGACTGCAGCTGCTTTCCTCCAGATAAATGTGAGTTGCCATTGAATATTCAGTTCTACGACACTAACAACGAGAGAACACACTAACCAACAACAAAATTCGATTCACTAACACGGCTGATAATGTCAGGGGCAGAGGAAAGCTTATGCCAGTTTGAAATTCTCTAAAGTGAAATACATATTCCAAGGCATATTTTCGCTTACCCCTTTCATTGAAACGATACGTGAGTGTCGTTAGTAAATACAAGTTCAAACACAAGGTCCGCCGGAACCTGGATCCTATTACACTCATCTTGGAGCAGCCGCCAGTCTTCCAGAACTTCGAAACGACTTGGAGAGAAGGACGGGTCTCAAGGGTAACGCCATCAGGTTCGAGAAGGTCATCTACACGGGGAAAGAGAGCAAAACAACGCAGGGGTGTCCAATGGCGAAATGGGTAAGATGATTTATTGAAGATTATGAAAAATGAATGATTAAGATATGACTAAGGACAACTATGACTATGACTATGACAAGATAGCTAAGGATTTTGATTGTGATTAAGATTATGATTGAGATTATGATTTAGATTATGATTACGAAGAACCAATTATGAACAACTGATGACATTTTCGTGTTTTTCAGATTTTGCGTCGTTCCGGGATTGATGAAAAGATCCTGACGATTGTAAAGCATCGACAAGGACACAAGTGCGCGACGGCTTGGATTGTAGTTGCGGTCGTCGCTTGGGAAGGTGTACCTTCCCATGAGGCTGATCGAATATACTCTCTTCTAACACACAAGCTCAATCGATTTGGTCTTCCAACAACCAGGAGATGTGGAACCAATGAACCCAGGACCTGTGCCTGTCAAGGTCTTGACCCGGATTCATGTGGAGCCAGCTTTTCTTTCGGATGTTCCTGGTCCATGTACTACAACGGTTGCAAATACGCCAGGAGCAAAACTGTTCGCAAGTTCCGGCTTTCCGTAAAATCAGAGGTGCGTTACTCTTTGAAACACTTCAATTCCAAAATTGTAATCTTCGGTTCCCTGAGGTCCGGATATTTCTCGATATCACGGAATTGATCGATACAAATCATTTTTATTATGCTTCTAATCTCTAATAAACAAATTGTCCATAGGAGCAAGAGGTGGAGGAAAGAATGCACGTTTTGGCTACTTTGTTGTCGCCGTTGTATTTAAGTCTCGCTCCGGAAGCTTTCAACAATCAGACTCAGTTCGAAAGAGAGGCGAGCGATTGCAGGCTTGGCTTCAAACCTGGAAGACCTTTTTCTGGAGTCACAGCTTGCATCGATTTCTGCGCTCATTCTCACAGAGACCTCCACAACATGAACAACGGTTGCACGGTTGTCGTCAGCCTGACGAAGCATCGGTCTTTATCCAAACCAGAAGACGAACAGTTGCACGTACTACCTTTGTATATCATGGACGAGACTGACGAATTTGGTTCCAAGGAAGGTCAGGAGGAGAAAGTCCGCACCGGATCTGTCGACGTTTTGACCAAGTGAGTTTGTAACGATCCTAATAAATGTTTAGATTCTACACCTAACATATAAACACATTGGAAGGGAATTCAATTTTATATAAAATGTTTAGATTATTAATAAGGGTCATTTTGAGATAGCCAGAAATTAAAAAAACTATAGAACCTCACAACTTGATTAATTCTTGTGTCGTTACTGACTACACCTTACCTGAATAAATTGAAATTCAGCCAGCAGGCTAAGATGCTTTTATTCTTTAAATTGAGACGAAAAGGTCTCGATGAGCCGCTAGTTATCCTGGGACCGGATCATCAGCTCGACCAAATTCTTCGATGTAACTTGACTGTTAACACCGGAGAACAAGGCCTGCCTCTCCGTGTCCCATTTACTTAAAGAGGGTGTGCTCTGCGTCATCCTCGGGGGATTTGCAGTAAGCACACGCCTTGCTTTCAGTTTTCTGAAAATCTTCTAAAGCGGTGCAGGTTTGAGTTAAAACACCCGTGACCTGACAGCGCTTGTGTTAAATAAAAGGAGACTTCACCGAACTCTCTATTTACCCAGGGGGCGAGTGTTTTAATCAAACAATGGGTCCATCGTCCTGATTGATCTCTCTCCCATCTTTCCTGCCATCTATCTAGGAGCCTGCGCCTCGCTTCTTTGCGGATGCTGTCCTTGCTTGGTCTATTTTCGTCCGTGTAAACGGACGAATTTCTTTCTTTGAAAAGGAGGAAA
>WNHD01000838.1:0-24228 GCA_011057455.1 Ganaspis sp. Gsp50
TTTTTATTATATAAAATTGTTAAATTAACTAATGTGTAGCATTGATGGAAACATGAGTTAAAGTTTGAAATGATAGAATTTACATTTTTTGTAGATACGTGAATCGAAAAGGTGTGGCTCTGCCGACGAGTAGTGAAGAAACAAAAAAAGCGAAACGAGAAAATCTGGAGCAGAAACAAATTCTAGTTCCTGAATTATGTGCGATTCATCCTTTCCCTGCATCTTTATGGCGCCAGGCAGTCTGTTTACCTTGCATTCTTTACAGAATAAACGCTTTACTTTTAGCTAATCAAATTCGATGTGAAGTGGCAGAGATGATCAATCTAGGACAGAAAACTTTAAAATCAGGTAAATTTGAATACAAGTAATTCTTAATTTTATTAATTCTTAATTTCATTAATTCTTAATTTATGTTTTATATCATTCATCTTACGAATTAGTCATTACTGATTTTTAAACAATAAAATCTAAAAATACAGATTTCAAATGGGAACCCCTGGATTTCGGGTGGAGTCTCGCGGACGTTTTGAGCAAATCCAAGGAGCTGAACAAAGCAAACGAGGCAAAATTAAAAAACCAAATAAATGCACTTTCAAACGAAAATTCTCAAAAAATCGAAAAGCCTCCAAAAATAGAGCCTAAACCTGTTATTAAAAAGATCAAAGAAATTCGCCAGGAAGAGAAAGATCCTGACGTTTCTAATGAAGACGAATTAGAAATCGGTACCTGGTCCAACGATATGGCAATATTGTCAATGGACTTTAATTCCAAAGAAGCGTTTCCTCTGGATGTAACAGCTTTAGAAGAGAATTTTAACTGGAACGATGTACGCTACGGTTCCCCGACCTATGAGTCCGATGACGCTTACGATTCAGACGAAACTTATAGCGACGGATTTGGAGATTCCTCCGACGACAGCGAGGAAGAGGGCAGAGGATTAAAAATCGCCTACATGGGAGAAAACATCGCTGAGGCTGTAGAAGACGAGAAACAAATTTCCAAGCGCGAAATTAATAAAAAGATCCTTGAACTTCTTGAAAGCGAGAAGAATTCTGGCGAGAATTCTTGGATTTACGAAGAAGACGGTGACGAAGAACTGGAGAAACACAGAAAAACTCACTTCGAATTCGCGAAACAACGAGAAGAGCAGATTTTAAACAATGGCTCTTTCATTTCCCATGATCAAGAAATTTCTATTTCGAGAAAAAGCCCCATGGAGATTCGAATCGTTGATCCAGATTTGAAATTTAAAGACTACGTGGAAGTAGTCGCGGAACAGTTTAAGGAACACATATCTAAGAAATTTTCGAGAAAAGATGTAAAGAAGCAGAATGCAATAGAGGCTGTAAATGTAGATGATAATAAGTTATTCAGTTTTGATCATCAGCCAGAATTAGATGGACACTCGGGACCGAGTCCGAGTTTAATTTTACAGGCCCTAACCATGTCGAACGCGAACGATGGAATTAATTTAGAAAGACTGGAAACTATTGGCGATTCGTTTTTGAAATACGCCATCACCACGTACCTGTACTGCACGTATGATAATATTCATGAAGGGAAATTGAGTCACCTGAGATCAAAACAAGTAAGCAACTTGAATCTTTATCGACTTGGAAGGCAGAAAATGCTCGGGGAAAGTATGATAGCGACTAAATTCGAGCCGCACGATAATTGGTTACCACCGTGTTATTACGTTCCGAAAGAATTGGAGCAGGCGTTAATTGAATCGGGAGTTCCGTCTACTTTGTGGAATCAGGCTGATATGCCAACATTGCAAGCCGTTAATCCTACGGATATAAATCAGCTCGTTAAGGAGACGGAGCATAAGTTAGAGATTATGAAAATTGAATTGGATCGGAATGAAAATGAACCTGCGGATGAATTGGATAGCTTACGGTGCTTTATTCCTTATAATTTAATTACACAGCATAGTATTCCGGACAAAAGTATTGCTGATTGTGTGGAAGCTTTGATTGGAGCTTATTTGATCGCCTGTGGACCCAGAGGCGCTCTTTTGTTCATGGCTTGGTTGGGAATTCATGTTCTACCGACGGAAAAGTTCTGTGTCCTGCGGGATTCGAAACCTTCAGAAAGACCTCCTGGTAGCACTCCTTATGTTAATGAAACAAACGAGGAAGGGCAAACTGCCTGGAAGCAGGTAATTTTACATTCTCATTGCTGATAAAAAAGTATTAGTTTCTTTTTTATGTTCTTTTTCATTTCTTTTGATTTCTTTTAATTTCTTTTGAGTTTTTTTAATTTCTTTTGATTTCTTTTGATTTCTTTTGATTTTTTTTAATTTCTTTTGACTTCTTTTGATTTTTTTTTATTTCTTTTGATATCTTTTGATTTCTTTTGACTTCTTTTGATTTCTTTTGATTTCATTTGAATGTTTGTTTTTGTTTTGTAGTATAGATTTTAGAAGTATATTCTTGTCAAGACAATTTAAATTTATATTATTATCTTTATATATATATATATTATTATATATATTTCTATCCTTTTATAGACTCGATATGGTGTATTAGAAGAACCTCAGAATCCTCTGCTTGAATACATTCCGAATCCAGAAAATGAGCTGGAACAGATGCTCGATGGTTATGATTTCTTGGAAGAAAAGATAGGATATAAATTCTGTGACAGGAGCTATTTGTTGCAAGCGTTTACTCACGCTTCGTATCAACCGAATAGATTAACTGATTGCTATCAACGATTGGAATTTCTGGGAGATGCTGTTTTAGGTAATTAAAAGATTTTAATTTATTTTTTCTCCACGCTTCAAAATTCTTTCTGTATTCTTATTCTTTTTACGTATATTTTTAATTTTGAAATACTTTTTGTGTCTCTATACTTTTAATTTTCCTATACTTTTCTTGTTTCCATACTTTTTATTTTCCTACACTTTTGTGTGTTTATATATTTTGTATATGTTCCTATCCTTTTTTTTACATTTTTGTTTTTGCCTCATTTATTACCTTATTTATTGCCTTATTTATTACCTTATTTATTACCTTATTTATTGCCTTCTTCATTACCTTATTTTTTAACAACAATATTTTCTTGTTCTTTTAATTCTCATCAGTTCTGTTTTTCAAGATCTATTTAAAGTTTTATTTATTTTATATTCTATAAAATATTTATATTCTATAAAATATTTTTCAGATTATCTGATAACGAGACATTTATATGAGGATTCGAGACAACACTCCCCTGGAGCTTTGACAGATTTAAGATCTGCTCTTGTAAATAACACAATATTCGCATCTTTAGCCGTTAGATGTGGCTTTCAAAAATATTTTCGGCATTTGTCTCCCGGATTGAGTGTCGTTATTGATAGGTTCGTCAGAATTCAAGAGGAAAATGGACATTCCATTAGTGAAGAGGTTGATACTAAATTTACTTTATTTGAGAGCTATTTGAAAACTATTCAAATTGTTAATTCTAATTTTGTATTCTTATTTTTGTTATTAACATATTTGTTGTTTCATAATTTTAGTATTATTTAATTGGAGAAGAAGAGTGTGAAGAAGCGGAAGACGTAGAAGTACCAAAAGCTCTCGGTGATGTTTTTGAATCACTAGCAGGAGCGATTTATTTAGACAGTGGAATGTCCCTCGACGCTGTCTGGAGAGTTTATTACACAATCATGAAATCTGAGATTGGTGAGTCTCTTTATTTCTAATCAAATAAAAGAAAGAATTTCGAATCACTCAGCGAACAAAATTCTACAACAATTCTATCAAAAAATTAATATAATTCATTTATGCATTTATATTTAAATAATTAATTTGTATTTAAATAATGCAAAAATAAAACACAACCTCCGTTTAATTAATTTTCTTATTCTTTTCAGAACAATTTAGCACAAACGTTCCCAAATCTCCGATTCGAGAATTACTTGAATTAGAACCTGAAACTGCGAAATTCGGAAAGCCTGAAAAATTGGCTGATGGACGAAGAGTCAGGGTGACAGTGGACGTTTTCGGAAAAGGTTCTTTCAAAGGGATTGGACGTAATTATAGAATTGCAAAATGTACTGCGGCAAAATGCGCTTTAAAAAAATTAAAAAGAATGCAAAGTGGCCAAAAGGAGAAGCTATGATATTTGTAAATACTAAATATCTCTAATAATTAAATCGAGACTTTGTTTCGTGCAGTAGACTGTTTGTGTAATTACTTTAAATCAATCAGCAAAATTCTGTGCGTAACAAAATTTAATAGATTCTTATTATTTAATCAAGCGAGTAACGTGAAATAAAAGAAACAAATTATTTCTAATATAATAGAAAATTTAACACATTTTGTTTTAAGCAGCTTTTTTATAGATCGAATAGTGTTTTTGCTTTCGATCTGTGAAAATCAATTGTAAGATGAATCAAGTGATTGAATTTTTAATTACATCATTTTTACTTTTATAGGTCTTTTCTATGTGTGATAATTTTATTAATAATTGTATACAAAGACTGTTAAAGAGTGCAATTAAAGTCATTTGATGATAAACAGAGTTGTTATTTCTCGTAGTCTACTTAGTAATTAATAAAATTTGTTGAATAAAATGTATGTATTAGTTAAATTTTTATTACAAACTATTACAAATTATAAATTATATATATAAAATTATATATTATATATTAATATATAAAATATATATTAATAAATATATTTTTCTATAATAATATAGAAAAAATATCCAAGTACCTGTGAGATTATATAACAATAATAAAAGTTAATAAAAAATAATATATTCTTTTAAAATTATAAATATTCAAAAAAAGGGAGGGAAAATGGTTCATCACATGACCTGCGCACGCGCATTTTAAAAAATCAGCCTAACCTCAAATTCTAGTGTTTGGCCGAGTTTCCTGTAGCAATGAGTCTGAACTTATTAATTTAATTAAAACAAAATCTGTAATTTATTGTAGTCAGTCAAAATTTGTTGTCACAAATTTTAAGAAATTAAATCATTTCTCTCTGATAAAAGTATTTCTTTGAATGCAATAAAAAACCAAAAGCAGCAGATAATTGGAAGCGGGTGTTTCCCAAAGCTTCTTATGACTCTTAAAAAATGTAAGTTTATCAAATTCCAGTATTATTTATCTACAGTTTAATAAAACTTTTCTGTTTAGTAACATTTTTTGTTTATTACCATTACCTTGAAATTGTCGCACTTATTTTGTTTCGAAAGTATAGCTTGTGTAATTAGTTTGTAGGTTAAGTTACAAAATAGCTTGTAACGACTTATTTCACACAAAAAATGGAAAAAAATTCAAGTTTTATGTAAACAATAGTCAAACAAACAGTTATTGTTGACACTAACAAAAATAGTTTATAAATAAATTAGTTTACTAAATTTTACTTTGTGAAAAGTGGTTATTAATTTTTTGTTGCGTTTTTAACACGGAGGTTTTTAATTTCATTTCTTTGACAAATTTATGACAAAAAAGAGTAAAATTAAACAATGTAATATAGAAAGTGAAGTATTGTATATTTACATTGAATCTGGAATCAGTTTCTTGTAATTAATATTGGTTTTCAATTTTCAGGTTTACGCTAAAATTTGCAATACATTCATACAAACTGGGTGTCGGGTATTTTTGACACATGACGTTATTTTCATAATCCAGAATATCTCTTTCATCGCTGTTTGTGATGAAAAGTAATATATAATGTAAGTTTTGTCTTTGTTTCTTAATTTATAATCTAAATGTATTTCCTTCGTGATTTTTTCTTCGATATTTGTGCAGAGTTTAAAATCCATTTATTACGCATTTATTTTCCTTTATATACTTTAAACATTTTCATTTTCAAGATATTCTCGGTTCTTTTCGTAGAGATTTTAAGACAACTTGGTTAATTTCTTAGCAAAATATTAATATTAAAAATATTAACTTTGTTCTCTTAATTCCGCAGGTTTTCTTTCGTTGTAAAAAAGCATCATTGAATGGAGTTATTTAAATTTAAAGAGATAAAGAATCTATGATTGAATCTATGATCACGTTAGGTGATCATGATGAACATGGTGAACAACGTGTTTGATTTCTTTCGTAATATCTTCACTTGGGCAGATCGAGTCCAGAGAAAACGTACAGCAAACGATGCTCTTCCTTTTGAGCCAGAAATTGTGAGCAGCAGCAAAAGATTTCGCTACGGTGATACATTTTATAATTCAGAGTTATTCAACAATGCTGAGCATATTGAAAACAATGAGAATGTCGACAATGATATGGAAATTCTCGCAGAGTACCATTCCAGCCCTTTAAAAACACCCAGTCAAATGAATAATAATCGAAGAAATAAGCGTCGTTCCCTCCCTGCTTCAAAAGCAACCTCGTACCGAGCCCCTCAAACTCAATCTTCTTGTCATTACGCATGCAACAATTCCAATATGGGCTGCATTAGAGGAAAGGATCAACCTGCACAAAATGCGGCTGCTGATGCCAGCAACTCGACTTTGACCAGAACCCATCGTCTTCAGGAGAAAAAACAATACGGTGAGCTGCTGCAGAATTTCATTCCTCAACGAATGCACGTTTTGCACAGTCAACCTGAAAAAAATCATGTTTCTTCTATAGAGGTGATTGAACTCGATAAAAGCGATGAGTCTCAAACCTCACAAAAATCCATTCCCGTTCAAAAGAGGCAACTTTATACTCCTTGGAGAAGTGAGAGGGAGAGGATTTTCTCATCCAGGAAAAGAAATTCTCTGTCCGCGATCTCAAGTATCTCCAGGATCCAAATTGAAAAAGAAGAGACAGCGGTTAAACCAATTTCCAAGGCAGGAAATAGCAATGCTTCTGGTAAGATTATCTTTAAGTCTGCAAAACAAAGGTGAATTTCCACAATTAAAGAGGTGTAAATGTAAATGTTTTTCAAATCACTCTTGAAACTTAAATATTAACTTTTTAAATTTTGTTATACTAGCTGTATTTTATCTTTAATATTCAGTTGAAAATGACAGAAATTAACTCTTAAATTTAATAACAAAAATTAAATTTAAATAACAACTCTTAAATTTACCGTTTCCATGCAATAAACTAAACTAAATTACCGTTTACATGCAATAAACTAAACTAAATTAGTTTAAAATTTAGAAAAAGATTCAAAAATTTAATCTCATTTATAAACAACAGAAATTCAGAATATTCTAAAATTCAGAAATGGAAAAATGAATCTCGCTTTACTAAAAGAAAATTGGGTCAAATAAAATTTAGGTTAAATCATTAAATAACGAAGATTCAGAATTGGCAAGAAGTCAAAATGACGTTGAAGGTTATAAAAATATCACGCGGTCAGTAATTTTATACCAAAGCTAATTTTTAAATTTTATGAAATTTGTGTTAATAAATGGTAATTAATTTTTTTTAATTTTTCAAATTTGTGTGATTAAATGATTATTCATTTTATTAAAAATTCGAATGATTTCGCGAAGTGTGAATGTGATGAAAAACAAATAATAAACTTAGTTAGCTTAGATCAACATCAGATTAATATACGAATTAATTAATATACGAATTCACAGTATAAATAATTTCAATTAGAATCTAAATATTTTTTCAACTATTAATTAATCCTACATTTATTATTTAGTATATTCCAAATATGTTTTTAATCATTTATCTTTCAAAATATAATTTATATAATATAATGTAATATATGTTTGAACAAGCAATGCATTTTTTGTGAATTTTAATTTTACACTATAGATTTGAATTGTATTCTTTTTCTTGCATTCTTTACCTTTCAATTTATTTTCGAATTATGTTTCAACTTATTTCGATATTTTATATCTCCAACAATTCATTAAAACCGCTGTTTTTCCAATTTTTTGCAATTCAATTATTTACATGAAATAATGATGAAGTAATGAATGAAATAATAATGAATAATAATGGGTTTCTCCATTTAATTTGCTGATTCTGGTTATAGTTTTTTAGCAAAATAATTAAATGAATTTGCTTTTGTCCGTAGGAAGTGCAATGCCTTTGAAAGTGCTTCCGACAAACACTTTGCGCGAAGCTTTCGCTTCAAAGTCTGTCTTGAAGAAGGATCATCTGCCCCACATCGCAAAGCGACATGAAGAAAGAAGGCAGCAACAATTGAAAGAATTGGAAGAAGTAAGACGCAGAGCGAATCTTCTTTCAGACACAAATCGCATGACCCGAGAATTATCTCTCGAAGAACAATTAGCCCGCACCTTGAAGCTTTGCAAGGAAGTTTACGATGATAGAGAGGAACCAGAGGAAGAGCCACTTCCTACTCTGACTGACCAGATGCTTCTACAAGTGCAAAGCGCACTCTCGCCTCGTTCCTCAAATGACGTTCTAGCTGAAGGTTTCGGCTTGAGAATCACCCGCAAAGATATTCAAACTCTTTCAGGGCTCAATTGGCTTAATGACGAGGTCATTAATTTCTACATGAATCTTCTTATCGATCGAGGTAATGAAGAAAAATTCCCAAATGTGTACGCTATGAATACCTTCTTTTATCCGAAATTACTTTCCGGAGGACATTCAGCACTAAAAAGGTGGACGAGGAAGGTGGATATCTTTGCAAAAGACATTGTTGTTGTGCCAGTTCATCTTGGAATTCATTGGTGTATGTCGATTATAGACTTTAGGGACAAAACTATTAAATATTTCGACAGTATGGGAAGTGCTAATCCTAAATGTCTTGTGGCTCTTAGAAAGTATTTGGAAGATGAGAGTCTTGATAAAAAGAAGAAGCAGTATGACACAAGCGACTGGAAACTCGACAGTGTCAAAGACATTCCCCAGCAGATGAATGGCAGTGATTGTGGCGTTTTTTCCTGTATGTTCGCCGAGTTTATCTGCGCTAAAAGAAAAATCACCTTCACACAACAGGACATGCCGTACTTTAGAAATAAAATGGTTTTTGAGATTCTTAGTGGAAAACTCTTATAAGTTGAGAACTTTTCAGGACGATCGTCTATCCTGAGTAAACGATATTTTCAAATAATTTTTCTGTACCGATGATGTGAAAAATTCAATAAAAGTTATAAAGTTTCTTAGACAGTTTCGTTCTGAAGAGATCTTGAATAGATTCAATATGTTTTGTCTCTAAGTAAATTTTACGGCGCAAGTGTTCAAAGGCCCGATTCTAGGATTATTAATTTGTACTTTATTATTATTCTTTTCTTAGTGATATGAATAATTTTTCAATAACAAATTAAAGTTTATTTTAATCTAAACTTTTTTTAAATTTCCAACTATTGTCATTTAAGTTTGCGTTTTTTTTTGTACATAATGTGAAACAAACGTTTTTCTAGATCTCTTTTAAATCTGGAAAATTTGAGGGAGTAAAAAATTTAGGATAGTAAATAGTTATAAAATTTGACGAGGAACTGCTTCCATCGTTAAGAGTTTGAAAATAAATAATTTGATGATATGATGTTAAGTTTTTCTTGTACAAACTAATTACTTATTCTCTTAAAAATAACGGAAAAGTACTTTTTTATATATTTATTTATACAATTATTATTTTTATTATAATATATACGTGTGTGTGTAATGGTAATGTTGCATAGAAATTATGTTTGACACAATTTTGGCGGACAGATTGGCTAAGTTAAGGTTCAACGCCTTACGACTCGCACAACAATCTGTAACTATCATTCACCACACTCTCTACTTTTTGATTAAAAACAAACGGGAGCCTCTATGCTTAATTATCATTCTCTTTTTCATACCCGCAGTTTTCATAAATATAACGAAGAACAAATTCTAGATTTACAAAATGTCTAATTTGTTAAATTATCATATTAAACAAAATATTTCACTTAAATACAACATGATTTTAAAAGGAATTTAAATCAGTCGAAATTTTAACAAATCATATTTTAAATCTTCCTTATTTTAGCATTCACTTCTAAAATATTTGGAATCTTATGGAATGACCAATCTTTTTAGAATACTTAGGAATTCTCTGAAATATAATTTCTGAGAATCTTTTAGAGTAGTTTATAAATTTTCAAAATGTTTACGTTTACTTTTTAAAATGCTTTACAATCTTTTAAAACATTTAAGAATATTTTTTATTATTTTCAAAAAATGTATAATATTCTAAAATATTTTAAAATCTTCTAAAATATATACTTTAAATTTGTGTAAGGAGTTTTGTAGTTAGCAAAAAGGATACAGAAATATTTTTAAAAATTAGATTAAGAGCTACTAATAATCTTACTTTTTGTACAAATTATTGTATAAACAGAATGTAAACTTGAAAGAAATAAATTAATTAATAAGATACTTTAAATTAATATTATTGAATGCAAAAATTTAATATTTTAGATTTAAAAATTAACCATTCAACTTTAGTATCAATTTTTGTTTAAATTTACAAATGCGTCCTAAGAAAAAACAATTTTGAAAGCAAGACTCTCAAAAGCACAGCCTTGAAATTTATGGCACTAGCACATTAGTCTTGCTTTTCAAGTTTTTAATATTTGTTCTTCGTTTTCGCTTAATTCTAAAGAATACGACAAATTGCGGAATCAAATTTTTAAATTCAGTAATGATTTAAGATAACTCAAAAATCACTGGAACTTTCAAGCTTGAAATTCGACTCGCTATTGGCAGCATTCTTTTAAAAAACCTTACCCGCAAAAAACATAAATAAACCGTACAATATTGAGTGAAATCCAAAGACTTATCGTAGATTAAACGAAATAGGTAATGATACCTAGACGTGAATTTTTTCTCAACAGACGCACAGTCATACTTAGTGTCATTGAGCTGCTCTTAATTACATCTAGTTAGTTTGTCACCTGTTACATTATATAATATATAATAACAAAATTCTCCTAACAATGAGCTCTTTATGGCATGATAATAATCTACCATGAAAGCACGAGCAGCTATTACAAATTTTTCTTTCTTATGTCAAAAGTTTGGACGTGCTAGGAGCGCTGCTCGTGCGCTTCGTGTAAAAGCACAAAAGGAGAAACTCGCCTTTTAATTAATGTCATTCTTCCACTCAAAACCGATAGATTCAAGTAATTTACACAAAATTCTTAATCCTAATAAATATTGCACAAATTTTATATTTTTACTATCAAAACAACTTTTAAATACTATCAATAATACCGAAATTTTCAGAACAATTTTCACTAAATTTTGGTAATTTACTTTTCAACCTTTTTTATGTTTATTTAATTGGACCAATTTCTTTTGGTAATTTTGACTAGTATTTTTAATACTAAAAATGTGTGTATACATAACATGCACATATATAAATATGTATAAATTATATTAAAATTTACACTATGTGAATAGCGTTTACAATTTTCCGAAAACAATACAATACAAATTTGGGCATTGCCTTAAAAAAAAACGAATTCAAAATTTTACTGTTTGTACAATTAAATGTGTTCAACACGAATTGAAAGTTTCGAATAAAAATTCAAAATTTTAATTAATTTAATATTTTAAAAATAAAAAATCATTTTTATTTTAATTGTAATTCATTATAATTTTAATGCATTTAATATTTTTAAATAAATATTAGAAAGAACCTAAATTATGTTTTAATTTAAAAAAATAAATTATTAACATTAAATTTGAATAAATACAATACAAGATCACTGAACGTTTCAGATCATCTTATTCCAATTAAATAAAAATATAAAAATCGAATCAATAAAAAAAAATAAAAAAAATAAATACCAACTAATTGGTAAAAGTACCACCGGATTTGAGTGTTGGAAGATTAAAATTCTAAAAATTCCCAGTTAATACAATTCCAATGTAAATTCACTGACACATAATCGCAGATCTTTTAACAAATACTGTTTATGTACAAATATAGCAATAATTTAAATTAAATAACGACACGAGTGTGTAATATATATATACAGAGTTTTAACTTATCACGGAAGTAAAAATTTTTAGCTCTAGAAAAGTGTATTTACAATTTAATAAAAGTTGCATTCGGTCGAATATAAAATTAGAACTGATCAAGTGCAAGGCATTTTTCTAAATTGTAAAAGATGCCGAGCTTTTTATTTATTTGTTTTCCCAATTTTTAGTCGAGAGGCTCCTCCTTTTGTGCGAGAAGAAACTAAGTCTTTTGCGCAGTTGTGTAGTTAAACATAAAGGATGACATGCACAAGTTCATTAAAGGAAAGTACATATAGTATAAAAAATAAACATAATCACAGCTGAGTTGGCAGGCAGGCGCGCATTCCGGCAGACTTAGAGTAATCGCTCAAACAATTTTTGTTTTTAAAACCCTTCACGCAGTGAATGGTATTTTAATTTTTTTTCTCTCAGATCTTGTAGACGCGATTGTATTGCACGGGAAAAATCTCTTCTTAGCCTGCTGAGCCCTTTTCGAGGACCAATTAAATCTTAAACATAATCGTTTGTTCCAGGACTGGTCAGCGGTTCCTGGGCCTGTTGGAAAAAATGAAACATAAATATTAAATTTAATTACATTTTATTATATATATTTTTATTATATATTTATATATTATTTTTATTTATATATTTATATATTATTTTTATTTATATATTATATTAAATTTAATATTGTGTATATTTATATACAATTAGAATATTTCTAAAAACAATTTTAAATTTTATTTAGAAATGACAATGTAAAAAAATGTTTCGGATTGAAATTTGTGAAGAGAAATACCTCTTCGCCAACGCTGGCATTAGGAAGAGGAAACCTGTTTTTCTCGAGACTGAATTGGTCTTCTGTAGTTTTTCTGTAAACTGGGTTGTCGAAATTCATGCTGGTGACGTTGCGATGCAAATAATGCCTGTAGCACAAAACTGCTACAAAAGCAAGAAGTAAAAGTCCCAAAGAAACAACTCCTATCACAATTCCAGCGACTAGTCCTCGATCTGAAGGCTCACTTGTCGGACTGCTATTCCCGTCAGAATCAGGATTAACCGGACCTAGGATATAAAAGTTTCAATAAATATTTTATATCCAAGAAACATTTCATCGTAACTCAACTTTTCACACTGTTCTGTTTCTATTTACATTATTTCTCATAGAGTTCCTTTTTAGTTTCAAAAGATCGTAAAAGGATTTGTTAGTTTTTTAATACAGTTTTCAATGTGTGCTAATTACATACAGTAATCGATAGTTTCATTAATCAATTTAAAATTTAACATAACTACAGGAGGAATTAAAAAATACGAAAAAATACCCTTCAAAAGTAATTGAAAAATCTGCTTTACAAATTCTCTTCTTCAATTCTTGAAATTCTAAATCACAAATCATTCTAATTTACAAATTTCTTTTGCACAAATCAAAGTTTTTGAATTTATTTAGATTTTATTTTTAATGTTAATAATTTCCAAAGAATCTACATTAATCTGTTTTTAAATTTGAGGTTCTAAATTTAAAAAAACGTCCATACGCATAGAAATTTAAATCGAAACTTCGACGCTCATGTAATTTGAATGTTTCCAAATTGAAGTCCTTTCAAATTTAAATATCTCTAAACGTGCTCTAAACTTTAACGAATTTCATTATATTGAAAAGACGCTTAAAACAATCAACATGATTCCTTTTTTTCAGGCCATATTTCAAAATCAATAGGAAAAATGTGAACAGGTAATTTCATAAATGTAAATAAGTGATAAAAATGCATGATAAAAACTGTGAAAAGAAAGCGATAAAAAGGAGAAATAAAAATGACAGTTAAAAAACTAATTTAAAATACATATTGATAAAAATACATAAAAATATTTAAATTCCATGCAAATTGCGAGTATTATCCTTCTCATGCAAAAACAGTGTTGTATTAAAGTCTCTGGAAGATTAATAATTTTAATTTCTTAAATTGACGTCATGCTGGGTTTATTAATAATAAAAACAATGCTTCCTTAGAAGCAAAATCTTTATAAAAGCACATGTAAGATGTGTTAAATTTATTTTTAAAAAATCGCTTTGTTAGGAAGAGAATGAATTACTTGATGATTACTTACTAGTACTTGTGGTAATGTTGAGAGGTACAAGCTTCTTGAACGGCTTGATCACCTCTTTCGTTGTAGGCGCAACTGTTGTTGTTACTGGAATACCCCATTTTCATGCAACATCGATGCAAATAGAAATAATAATTGTGAAAACATCGATGCAAATAGAAATAATAAATGTAAAAACATCGATAAGCCAGTGATGCAAAATAATAATTTAATTTAAACATAATAAAAGATCATAAAGACATAAATATTACAGAACTACAATAAAAAACATCATTGAGTCTTACGAATTTAAAACAAATATTCAAAATTATTATTTTTGATAATTTTATCAATCGGCAGCACAATTTTAATAAATAAAAATCATTCCATATCAAGAATGTTGAAATAAAAATGCAATGTTCTTTTATTTCGAAGTTTCTTGAGAAATTGAAATATATGAATATTATTCAAATAATAATAATAAAAATAATACTATTCAAAATAATTTGAAATACTAATCTCATAAAAAATTATACAGTAAAAAATAACAATTATTGTTAATTATTGCGGAATTAATTTACTGAAGTGTTAAAATGCAAAAAGCAAATCTTTCTATTAAAACGAAAATACAGTTTTTATAATAAAATTTAAACAAAGCTTCCTCTATGCGGAAGCAAAAATAATTTTCAACATATTTATGTTTAGAATTTTTATGAAAAAGCTGTAATATATAAAATCCTGTCAATAAAGTTTTATTGAAATATTATTTTTCAATAGGACGTCAAGGTTATAAAATCAGTTTTATATTTTACAACTATTTCAAAATATTTTACAGGCAGAGTGAAATTTTATTTTATTCAGCACTACAATACTGTGTCTTGACTATGAGTTTGCCTATATCGTGCAATGTGTATAAAACACAGAAAAATAAATGTGTGCGGATTTGATTTATAGTTCATTTTATAGGCACATATGTCACAAATAAATATAGAGTGTATTTTTGTTTTAATAACTTTTACAATTAATATTTTACTTTCCGTCGAAAAGTTCAAGAAAAAGAACTTTCGCTATTTCAACTTTTATGATTAGGAATAATTGCTAATTTTTTGATTTATTAATTTTTTATAATTATATTGCTTCCTCAAAGGAAACATTGTTTATAATTAATTTAATTAAAAATTGTTCTAAACTTGTGTATTTCTGAACTCGTTCTAAACTATTATAAATAAATGCTAATAAGTTTGTTAAACTTAAAAATTTGAATAAAATATGAAAAATTCTTTTAAGCTTGAAAAATTGTGTTCATTTATATACATATTTTTACATTCTCATCAAAAATGAGAAAGTATTCAAAATGTGCGATTTTTTTTTGTTTTAATTGCTTTTTTTAATTTTTTTGCAATAATTTTCAGAAAAATTGCTTACAATTCTTTTCCCCAAAGAGAACTGTTCACAAATTTTCGAACCATGAGAATTGTTTCCATGATATTTCTGATTCTCATTCTGATTGATATTTTCCATGATTATCCCTTGATATTTTCCAGTAATGAAAACCAAAGTTTATCAAGTGAAAAATGCTTTCCGAAAATGGCCCTCTTTTTAATAAATTTGAAACTGATCATGCACAACCATTAATACTCCATTCATTTGATTAAATGCATTAAAACCTACTTTGATCAACGTACAGGCAACTGAAACAGACGTAAAATTCTCTTACCGTTTTCGACGCACATGAGTCCATCGGGCAATAATCGAAGACCATCTGGACAAGCGCAGCTGAGTAGCGGCGACCTAGAATTAATTTTCGGAGCAGGTAAACACAAATGACTACAGTGTCCATTTACAGCCTGACACTGATTAATTCCATCAGGCTGACGATAGGGATGATAAACATGAACCACCATCGGATGCTGTTGGGATCTTAATGACGTTATTGCCTGAACGTCCTTTCCATTGAATTTATTGGCTTTGAAGATGGTTTCTTTGTCCCAATCAGTCCAATAAACATAGTCCTCGAAAGTTGTGATGCTGAAGGGATGCCTCAGAGAATCCGGGGAATACAAAATCGTCCTTCTCCCAGAGCCGTCGTAATTGCAAGACGCAATTATGTTCAACTTCGCGTCCACCCAGTAAACCTTTTTACCGATCAGATCCAAAGTCAAGCCATTGGGCCACCTGATTTCCGTCCCAACGATCACAGATCTGTGAGAACCGTCCATTCCTGCTCTCTCGATTCGAGCTTCGTCTCCCCAATCTGTCCAAAACATCCAACCCTCCAAGGGATTCAGAGCGATCGCTCTCGGTTCTTGCACTCGATCCGTTATCAAAGTTTTTCTCATGTTGCCTTCAAAGTTCGCTAATTCAATTGTGTTTTTCTCTGCGTCTGTCCAGTAAAGATGATTGTAAATCCAGTCCACAGCTAGGCCATCCGAGGTCGTCATGTCCTGATCAATCACCGCCGTTCTTTCGTTTCCCTCGTCGATCGGCGCCCTAGGGAAAATGATTCCGCGTTTAAAACTCTTGAATAACAAAATCACAATAATGAATTACTATTATAACTGGCGATAATAAATAATTGACGATAATAAACAACTGACGATAATAAATAACTGACGATAATAAATAACTAACGATGATAAATTGCTACAACTGACGAAAATAAATGACTACAATAACTGATGGAAATAAATGACTAACTGACAAAAATACTAGCTGCAAAAATAAATGTCAATAACGAGGACTGACAAATTTCTTGGAAACGTACTTGTAAATTTTCTTTTCACTGACGTCGCTCCAGAAAATCATTCCAGTTCGAAAGACGAAATCGAGAGCGGTGGCCATTTTTGTATCGTTGACGATTGCGGTCATTTCCTGGCGATCGAGAGCTACTTTTCTGATATCTTGACGCCTCGCAAAAAGTAGACTCGCATGACCTTCTGCTGCTTTGCAACGGGTTAGATTTCTTGGGTCACGTAGATAACCAGTAGCACAGCTACATTTGAAAGTACCTTTTTCGTTGAAGCAATACTGAGAACAGGTTCCTGGTTCTTGGCATTCATCAATATCTGTCAAAATATAACAAATTGTCTTCAATACTCAAGGTTCAACAAAGTACATACCTCTCAAACGAAACGAAAATAATTATTAACCCTTTATTAACTATTATTGCCGAAGCTCGAAAATAATCTTTATTATACATTATTTATTATCAATTTTTCTTATAAGATCGCTCCAGAAAAAATAATCAAAGAAAAACTTTAATCCTTCTAAAAAGATTAAGAATTGAACTCCCGGATCAAAGAGGGCATATAATATTTTTTGCACTTTAGAGCGAAGTGTTTAGTGAGAAATTAAATTACAAATTTTTAATTTGTTAAAAATTGAAGTTTGTAGAATATCATATTGCTCAACTTTTTTCAAAATTTGAAATGTAATTTTTCACTGAACCACCTTATATTCTAAAAAATTGATATGCCCTTCTTTGATGCGGCAGCTCAATTTAGATTCTAGATTATAAACTTGAATCCAAAAGTCAAGAAATATAAAAATCGCTTGAAGACAAATAAACAACAAAAAGTAGGGAAATTGTATAAAGTAAAAAAGAGAAATTTAAAAAAAAAATTAAAAAGAGATTTGATTGAAATCGGATAAGCTGAAGTTTGATTATTGAAAAAGAACGTTTGAAATTGATTACTGATGGTAATTGAACAAACAATAACAAAGCTTCATCTACGAGGGAACAAAAAATGAATAAATTGAGAATAATCAATGAAAGAAATTTAAATAAAATCACCATCGCAGGTTCGATTATCAATGAGCTTGTATCCTGGATTACAGTCGCATCTGTAGCCAATGGGGAGATCGACGCAGACTTGTGAGCAGCCTCCGTTATTTTTTAAGCATTCGTTGAGACCGCAAAGCTCGTTACTTTCGTCCTCCCAACCAATGCAATCAGGCTTTTTGTCGCAAACGTTTTTAAGCGGAATACAAGAACCCTGGCTGCATTCAAACTCAGTAGCAGGATCACAAGCTTTCACCTTTGAAGTACAATTTTTCTCATCGCTTCCATCCCCGCAATCTGTTTTCCCGTCGCAATAAAGGTGACCTGAAAACATAATGAAGAAACTTTATTAACAGGTGATGCAGATCATTCCATCCATACGATTCTTTCAAAGTAATTACGATTTAATTAAAGCGAATAAACTTACTTCCGTTGACAATTTTTAAAGGTAATTTTTAATCAACTAATTTCAACGCTTTCATTGCAAATTACTCTTTTTCAAAAGATTTTTATCATCTCGTTTATTATTCATAAAATTATAATACGAAAAACATGATTTGATTTTTTATTTACTAGTAATTCTATTATTCTTATTACTATTTTCAAAAATTATTATTTGCCATTTTCATGTATTTATTAGTTACATTTTTTTTTAATTTATAATTTGTACTATTTTGATAAAATTTCCATAACTTCTTTATTATTTACTTTTTTGGTATATTTATCATTTCAATTTATTATTTGATTTGATTTATTACTTGAAGATTTTAATTACGCTATTTTAGTTACACTATTTTAGTTACGCTATTTTAGTCCTTTAATGATGCTATTTTAGTCCTCTAATTACGCTATTTTAGTCCTCTAATTACGCTATTTTAGTCTTTTAATTACACTATCTTAGTCTTTTGATTACGCTATTTTAGTCTTTTGATTACACTATTTTAGTCCTCTAATTACGCTATCTTAGTCTTTTGATTACGCTATTTTAGTCTTTTGATTACACTATTTTAGTCCTCTAATTACGCTATTTTAGTCTTTTAATTACGCTATTTTAGTCTTTTGATGCCGTTATTTTAGTTTTTTAGTTACGCAATTTTAGCCGCTTGATTATGCTCTCTTAATCTTTTAATTTTGCTATTTTAAGCCATCGTTATACAATTTACTCATCTGATAATATTATTTTACCCTTTGAATTAAATTATTTTAACATTTTGATTGTACGATTTTCTCTTCTGTTTACAACATTTTCCTCTCTTTAATTACAGCATTTGCTCTCTTTAGAAACCATTATTTTATTTTCATTTTAAATAAACTTGCTTTAACGATTTTTCTTCTTCCAAGTGCATTTTAATTCGTAATTATTTTTCGATTTTCTAGTGAACCGACTTTTTACTTCACATTGAATAAATTCACAATCAAAGAAACATGAAACATAAATCATTTAAACTCCGTTTGATAACTTTTCTCATAATCTTCTACCCCGATTCTGAATAAATTTCCATTTACAGGAAATCATAATTTTTTAAATAACATAAAAGAATGAAGAGCATAAAAATGTCAAGAAAAGTTAATTAATTCTTTAAATCTCTTTTAATTTTGCAAACACTTCTGAAGTACGTAAGTTCTTTTTTAGAAATTTATTAATAATGCTTGAATACCATCTTTTTAAATTTTTATATGCTTTTTTTAGAAATTTTCCAACAAAACTTAAAATACACTCCGTAAAATTTAAACATAAAATTCAAATCTTCAATTTTTACGTATTTTTATGTATTTTATTAACAAAGCATGAATATATTTATTTTTACGATCCTTCCTTATTCATATTGCATTCCTTTTTCCCCAATTCTTCAATTCGGTGTATGATTTTCGATTTTTATCTTCGTGAATAATAAAATGCGTAAAAGTTTGCTGCTTGTAAAAACTTTTGAATAATTTAATGTTCATAGAGGACAGATTTTTGAAATTTAGTTATGTAAATCAAAATGCAAATGAATGTATGAAATAAAAATGAATGAATGAAATGAAAACGAATGAGATAAAAATGAATACATGAGATAAAAATGAATAAACGATATAAAAATGAATAAACGATAAAAAAGGAATGAACAATATAAAAATGAATAAACGATAAAAAAGGAATGAACAATATAAAAATGAATAAACGATAAAAAGGGAATGAACAATAAAAAATGAATGAACGAAACAAAAATGAATAAAGGAGATAAAAATGCATAATCGGGATAAAAATGAACAAATGAAATAAAAATATGTGACGAAGTCAATCACTGAAGCGTTAAACGCACAATAAAATATTTTCGGACTGTTTAGAAATGTTAATTAAATCCACTTATCACCTTTAAAAACAAATATCTTTTACTCAAAGACAGGGAAACTCTTTGAAATGTAAATCGACGGCATTGCCAGTGCATTTAGTCAGCTCAGTTGAAGGGTTCTTAAAGCCTACTTGAATCAGTAAATTGCTGAATCGACGTACTTGAGTATCGAATCTCTCTCCCTATCTTTCAAAGCGTTGAAAATTTATGACTCTAATAATTAATTTGTCCTGAATAATTCCTTAGGTTATTTTTCTTCAATAAACGCCGCTTTGTCAAGTTAATTACATCTGGATTAGAAAGTATTGGACAAAATTTGAATAAATAATTTTTTTTTCTTTAATTTAAAGATTATTGTTGGAAAGTGGGTCAAGAGGAGTTCTTTATCTTCCCTAGGATGTCCAACTTCATGGAATAGTTTAATGGGAAGGACTATTCTGATAAAAGTATAACGAGACGTTTATCAAACTCGGAAAGTCAAAGGATCAATAAGATCATGTTCGCCCTCTGATTCCTTGAGATAATTAGAAAATTTTAATTAAGAAGTACAAATGAAATGTTTGACTTTCCAGGGATAATTTAAAAAAGACGTCTTCTCGAATCTGTCTTAAATAATTAAGAAAAATATTAAAAAATATAAATATGTTCTTTCTCAATTATCTATCATTTATTATTTATATAAAATTTGCTCCTTTGTTTTACTTATTGTTTTGTATTATTTATTTGCTTTTTCTTTATCATTGATTCTTTTTTTTCGCTTCACTATTTTCAGCTTTATTATTTTTCTCTTTATTATTTTTCTATTTATTATTTTTCTATTTATTATTTTTCTATTTATTATTTTTTTCTTTATTATTTTTCTATTTATTATTTTTCTCTTTATTATTTTTCTATTTATTATTTGTCTCTTTATTATTTGTCTCTTTATTATTATTCTCTTTATTATTTTTCTCTCTATTATTTTTCTCTCTATTATTTTTCTCTGTACTATTTTTCGTTTTACCCCAGGCCACTATTTATTGCTTTATTATTTTTCCAATTGCTTGTTTTTTAAAAAATAAAATTGTAAGCTTTAATTTAAACACAAAGCGCAAGAAGTTTAATTAATGTAAATTGATGTCACATTTATATCTCGCGTTAAACTTAAATTTTATTTCCGACAAGTTGAACTTCTGAAACTGCAAAAGTTTTTTTAACACAGCATTGTTTACAATAAATGTATTCATACTCGCGGGATGAAATGACTGACCTATTTCAAAATCTTCTCTGACCAACTCTAAATACATTTGCACGTTTATTGACGAATGAGATAAATGTGGTTTATGATCGAACTTTTCAAAAGTTTAAAAAAGTAATTAACACAATAACGTCAGAGATGAGCAACAATATCATCAGGTCAAATTTCACATATTCAAATCAACTGCATTGAATTTAAAGAAAATAATAAAAATAATTCGATTCATAATTAATTTTTAAAATCATTTCCATAAATTAAAAGACTTTCACTATGAGGAAGCAATTCAAGAAGTTTAAGTTTAAGTTTAATAATAATAATTATTACAATTATAAAATAAATTTGAAACATTGGTTTAAGTTTATCAAACTTCTATTATTATATTCAATAGGTTTTTGATGTCCTCAATTTCATATTTTTCTAAAAGTTCTTAATTTGAGAACCTTTCTCCAAAGTTCTTAATTTTAAAAGTTTATAAAATAATTATGAATTTTATACTGATATATTTTAAAGCAATATATAATAGAGCACTATTTAAATAATTCTTAATTTCAGGATTATCTAAAAGAGTTGAACAATTTAAGAGTTGAACAATGAACAAAAAGTTCGTAATTTAAATTGTGTTAAACTTTGTAGAACGTTAAATATATTAAATTTCATGTTAATATTATAAAGCCATTGTATAGTAAAATTCTACAGAACTTTTCCGACTGGTTTTTAAAATTTTTTAGCAGGATCAAATTTAAGATCTGAAACAGTTTTCAATTCTAGAATTTAAAAGAACAGTTTTAAAGAAAGAAAAGTTTTAAATTCTCGAATCGTTTTCTCAATTTTAGAATCTGCTAAAATACTTCTCACATTCAAGCTATTCCGAAAGCATCGCATTTTGTAAATCTAAACCAAATTTTAGAAATTTCTAAAGCAATCTTCAATTTTACAATCTTTCAGAGTAGTCTTCAATTTAATAATCTTTGAAAAGAGTCGTTCACAATAGTGTATTCTCAAAAAAGAATTCTAATTTCATACAATATTAGAATTGTATTGTCTAAAAAATTCTCTGAAGTATTTTCATTTGGTTTTTAAAATTGTCTAAGGGAATCAATTTTTTCTAAAAGGATCAACTTTAAAATCTGAAAGTTTTCAAAGTGCGGAATTTAAAACAACAACAATCTTTTATAGAAAGAAGTTCTAAATTCTCGAATCGTTTTCTCAATTTTAGAATCCGCTAAAACATATCTCACATTCAAACTATTCCGAAAGTATCGCACTTTGAAAATCTAAACCGAATTTTAGAACCTTCAAAGCAAAATTCAATTTCACAATCTTTCAGAGTAGTCTTCAATTTAATAATCTTTGAAAGGAGTTGTTCACAATAGTGTATTGTCAGAAAAGAATAAAATTCCAATTTCTAAAAAATCCTCTGAAGTCTTTTCATTTTCGTAAAATTCTTGATTTGAAGAAAAACAAGAACAAAAAGTTGTCTTTATTTATAGGAAAAGAGAGCAGAGAACTTAAACCAACCAGAAATGCAGGATCGATCTCCACACTGAAATTGATCAGCTCTGCAAGAGATGTTGTGGCATCTTTCCGTGGATTCATCAGCACCATTTGAGCAATCTTTGTCGCCATCGCAGACCCAACTTTGGTGGATGCAGGTGATCCTGTCTCCGCAATCAAATTCGTGTTCGGCGCAATGGCTATTTTTCCCATGGGGAGGATCTTTGCAACCAATTTCATCAGAATGATCTGGACAATCAATGTCTCCATCGCAGCGCCATTTCGAGGAAATGCAGTGGGTTGGCGAACAGGCAAAATCCACACCATCATTGCAAGTAACTGGACCGCAATCCTTCTCGTCACTTCCATCTCCGCAGTCGTCATCTTTGTCACAAACCCAACGTTTGTGAATACAATGTTTATTCGCGCAGGTGAATTCATCCGATCTGCAGGTGTCATCTAAAAATTAAAAAACAAATTAGAGATTGTACTTTTTATTTTTAGTCATTTTTCAAAAGAACCAACTTACTACGACTTTAAAAAGCTTCGATTGCAGGGTATTTTACATTTTTTGAAATTCTTTCTACAGTTTTTAAAATTCTTTTCATATTTTTAAAAATTCTCACAATTTTTTTAAATTCTTTTTACACTTATTGAAATTCCTTTTACATTTATTAAAATTCTTTTTACAATTTTCAAAAATTCTCACAGTTTCTTAAAATTCCTTTTACATTTATTAAAATTCTTTCTTTCTTCTTGATAAATTAATAAATTATCAATAAGATAACAAATAATGTTAATTAATGAGGAATAATATAAATTGTGGAGTGTTTAATCTCAAAGAGTGTAATGGAGAAATAAATCTGATCTCACAGAATAATAATTAATATTTAATAAGACTGGCGAAGAATAAATCATATTTAACAATGAATAATATTAATGAATATGTAAATAATATATAAACATTTATAACATTAATGAAAAATTAATACTAAAAATAAAGAATAGATGCAATAAAAAATAAAAATAAATAATATTGAATAATAAATAATACTAATCAATAATACTACCAAATAATATAAAACATTTAAACAATACTTTCTTCGTGAAAAATTGAATGAGATAACAAGATTAATAATAAAAACATTTTTACAAAAATCAATGAACTCTTAAAATAAAAAACTAACGTTACTTTTCGAATCAGAATTTTAGAAAATTGTTTCTCTTTATTTAAAAATATATAGATATTTTTAATTGCCTTTGAGGCTCGTAGGAATTAAAAATTCTAATTAAACTGAATTCTCAAAATAAATTGGACTGCGATTAAAGAAATAAGCAAAAAATAACAAATAAAAGAGAAACAAATAATCAATAAAGAAGAAAACAATGAATAAACAAGCAAACAAATAATAAATAAACAAGAAAACAAATAATAAATAAA
>WNHD01000839.1:0-33457 GCA_011057455.1 Ganaspis sp. Gsp50
TATTAGAAAACTGTAATAGAAAAATTCAGTAACTAGCCGCTCCGTCCGAGAGTCAGCAAAAGTTGAGTAAATTTTAATACACTTATTTTTTCCGTGCATTAATAGTTATATCTATGAATAAATTGTAAACCTCGATCTACGAAAAAAGACGAGAATTCAGTATACATATATACTGAATTCTTCTATTGAGATCGCAGTTCTAGAAAAAGAAGTATTGTTTTCAGCACATATTTGGGTGGAAAGATTTGCATAAGAGTCAATTTGAACTGATCTGAACTACTATAAGAAGAAGAACAAGGAGAAGAACAAAGAGAAGAAGAACAAGAAGATGAAGAAGAAGAAGATCAAAAACTGACTTAGTCTTGTTTTAAGCAAGAAACTTAACTTATTCTGTAAACGTTTTAAAACCCTTTTTCTGTGTAGTGGTCATTATGAAATTTTAAATATTACTTTCATAAAGTTTTAATTAACAGAAGAAACAAAATATTTTCACAGTTTTCTTGAAAGTATATCAATTTGATTCCAAAAAGTATCAAGTTGATCACAAAAAGTATCAAATTGATCACCAAAAGTATCAAATTGATCACCAAAAGTATCAAGTTGATCACCAAAAGTATCAAGTTGATCACAAAAAGTATCAAATTGATCACAAGTAGTATCAAATTGATCATAAAAAGTATCAAATTGATCACAAAATCTTCATCAGTTTGATATTTTTGATATCAATTTGATACTTTTAAGTACACTGAAAAAAATGTATTTGATTCAAATAACCATTTACTTGTCTATTGTCAAATAAATATTTATTTGAACCAAGTAATTATTATTTGAGCCCAATAAACAATAGTTGATTCAAATACAGAAATAATTGATTCAAATGCCATTTATTTGATTCAAATAATAATTACTTGGTTCAAATAAATATTTATTTGATAAACTGTTTTTCAAAATACAACACCAAATTCCAAGGTGCATTGGAATTCTACGTCATATATCTGTGAAAATTCACATTTTTGTTTTTTCACATATTTGTTTTTATTAATTTGCAGAACGCACAAGTTAGTAGATATTAATAGACATTATTAATTAATAGTAATGCTAATATTAATTATAATAATGTAACTACTATATGGCTTAAAGGGTTATTAGCTAATATTAATGCTAATAAAAGCTTTATGTAAATTTCAACCTAAAGAAATTTGAGTGCAAATTATTGAATTTCGCAAATAATAAAGAACAATAATATAATAACCTTTAAATAAATATGAAAATCCAGCCTTGAAAGGACACTGCTGGTACCTTCAAAGGATAACACACTACTGTAGAGACTTTGGAAAAGTATAGAAGTGGAAGTTGATCTCAAGGGATGTATAGATTGTATGGGCAACAAGAATAAGCCAATTCCTGACTCTCTGTATCAAGGGGAAAGGAATAGAAAGGATAAATGATTATAGTTGTATACATGAAATAATATCGCAATCCTGTATAACTAGAATTTTCACGTGGCAAGTGGTAACAAGAATTTGGGCCAATCACGATAGTAAATGGTGTGAGTTCAGGGCCTTACATTCAGTAGGTCATTCACGTGATTTGCACATAGCCACTATAACTTTATATTCACGTGTTTCTATATAGTTAAATGGCAGAAAGGCAAACTGCAAACTAGTTTTCATTTCTAATCAACAAAAATGCCTTTTTAAATACTATTGCACGCAAAAAACTTATTTCACAATTGCAGCGAATAGTTTATGCAAATATTATTAAACGCATAACTATATCTAATTATTAACGCATATATTAATTATTTATATACAGTAAAAACAAGTGTTTCAGTTTAAGTCGCTTTGTTTTCATTATTAATGAGACTTTTTGTGTGCAAGATAAATATCTGAACATGCTTATTTTGGAGGTGTTTGCATGATTTAAACGTTTTAATTTGATTTTTGAGGTATTTTTGGAGCAATATTTATACACGGGTTTATATGATATTTCATTAAGTATAAAAGTTTTGAAAACTTTTATACTTAATGAAATATCATTAATAATAGAATTTCTATAACGTTATAAACTATGATATACTAACTATAATATACTAACTATAATATACTAACTATAATGTACTAACTATAATAAATTATACTATAGTTTTTAAATTATCAAAACATACTTTTCATAAAAATATATTACTTGTTTAGAAAGAGTTTTACATTTTCGATTAGTGATAATTTTGATATAATTTTGATAAGTGGTAATCTTTTATAATTTTTGATAATTTATAATACATTAAAATTAATGAATTTACTCTTCATTTACAAATGATCGAGTAGTTTTTCTAAAAAGGATATATCTTTTTATTAATCATGGAAATTTTTTGATATTGATATTATTGTAATAATTATTTAATTGTTGTAGAATTTAATATCATGGAAATTTTTTGATATTGATATTATTTTAATAATTATTTAGTTGATGCAGAATTTAATATCGAGAGTCTCTTAAGTTAAAAAGTATAGAAATTCTATAACTTACATATAGAAGATATCTAAATTCTGTTGATCTTATACTTTAAATGACTGCTGTAAAGTTCTCGATGTTATTTCTCCAGTCACAGGAATTCTAAATTACTTGTTCGTTTTCGACTGAAACTGAACTCCATGTTATCTAAACTTGATGTAAAAAGTGCACAAGTTTTGCATAGTTCAGTAATGGTTCCACAAATCTTTGAAGGATAATATATTTGATGAAAGTCTTGCATTACTGCGTTTTACTCCTTTTGATGAATAATTCTCCGCCGTTTAAATGAACCTTATATGTGCATATAAAAACATAAAAATTATTTTACTGTATACATTTCACTATATATAGCAATTGAGCTTTATTTCTTATAATAATTTTCAAAATTAATTATTTGTTTTCACTGTAATCAAATTAAATTATTCACAGTTCATTTATAAAGATACTACTTTGCACAATCTTTCGTAACATTACAGCGAAAAAGAACATTAGACCTTTCCATTGACTCAAATCGCCAGACCTGCTGCACGTGCTTCATACTCACGTGCAAGGGTATCACATGCAGCATATAGACAAACTTTCATGTAACATGTATCTATACACATGCAAAAGTATATCGTCATAGAAGACCTGATTATAATGCGTAATTTCTTTTCAAATTTTTATTATACACGCGACAAATAAAAAATTTAGTAAAAAATTAATTGTTTATCATTATTAAAATTCTGATCTTTTAATCATTATAATGACGTATATGTATTTAAATATTAGACATATATTCACATTCTGTTGAAAAAAAATTAATATTATACGAAAACAATATTTCATTAGTTTTTTATATTTATTAATTATAATTCAAATTAATTATTACTTATTTACTATTAGTACTTTACTATTAGTTATTATTATTATTATTTCGCATTTTAATAAATGTCCCGAAAGTTCATTAAAATATGTACGTTTTTATGTATGATTTTTTAAAGCTTATTTCGTTATTATTATTATTATTATTATTATTATTATTATTATTATTATTATTATACTATTAAGCTATTTCATTATATCAAAAACAACTTTTTACCACCTGTTTTCTGTAAACCATAGTCAAGTTTAATAAAAACTAAACATTTTTATGACTACTAATAAAATATTATTTTACATGCGTCACATAAAAATTGTATGAAACTGAAAGACTTACTTTTCTTTTTTATAATTAGTTTCCGAATTCAATAAAGTGAATAAATTTTTAAAAATAGTCAAAAATTAAATTACAAATTTAATGTTATTTTTAGTTATTAATATTGTTTTATTTTTTATCTTACTATACAAGTTTCGTGTTATTTCACAGTGAAATCTAACGAGTTACTGAAAATACTATGTTCGTGAATCTTTCTGCGCATGCTGCATAATTTTTAAACAATATTACTAATTATTATTTTAGTATAGCCTACAAAAATCTGAAATAATTAAAAGTGCTTTAAATGTTAGAAATCATTTTATTTTGGTCTAAAATTTTAAGTATGTACAATAAAAATAATATTTATTATGAAAAAACAATGAAAAATTTGAAAATTTCTGTGTGAAACACACGGCTTGATAATTTAAAAAAAAGGTTACACTTTTGGAATTTATTATTAGAAAATTTTATTATTACACATTTTATTAATAACACACTTTATTATTCTTTTCTCTAAATTTACTTTAATCAAGAAAAATAAGTAATTCAAAGAATAACAAATTTTAAATAAAAGCGCCTTTATTTAAATTAGTTGCGCATATCTATGCGCACATCCTGCGCGAGTTTGGTTGCGCAGTAGGTGACAGGAGCAGACAACGTTTTTCACAGTTTTTCACGACAACTCTTTCTTCTTTAAATGCACTTAAATTTTATTTGTTTTTTAATCTAACTTAGAAAAATATGGCAACGTTTTATAATTGGAAATTTGTTCTATTAATATGCGTTTTAGAAGTTGGTGAGTTGGTGATTTTGACATTAAACAATACAAATTTTTTGGAGTAACAATTGACGTATTTTTTATTTATAGTTGCTGAACATAGAATAAAGGATATGATTTATACATCAATTGATAATGTAGCTTCTTGCTTTCGTAGACAAAACGGCACCCATCAGTTTGGTTGTTCCTGTAAGTGTCAACAAAGCGTGTTTTTAATTGCAAAATTTTAATTCCAAGACTGTTGAGAACCTTCTTTGGAGTACCTAATTTAACTTACGAATTAGCTCTCAACTAATTTAAAATTCAATTTGTTGTTATTCAATATGTTGTTATATCAATAAATGAAATAAATCACTAAGTTTATTTCATTTATTTTAAATTATTTCAAGTAAACTGTAGCATACTTGTTCGTACTGGTATTCAATGTTTTGATTTTGAGGTTATATTACCCTCATAAAGCTTATAATCTATGAATATTATGATAAATTTAATGTTTCATAAGCTTTGATTTCAGTTGTGAATATTAATTATAATAAACTATAACTTATAATTACGATAACTTTACAGCAAGTAGATCTGGCAGCATAGGAGCAATTCATTTTATTGAAAATGAATTAGATTTAAAATGGCTCGAAAACAATAGTACTGCAGGTCCTTACATTGTAGTAACGCCGTTTTCCATGTTTACGAGAGACATTTTACTTCGATTAAAAAATACAAATAATATAAACGGAGTACTGCTGACAAACATGACAAAAAGTCGACCTCCATTTTATTCTCCTGAAGATACCTGTCCTAACAGATATTCAGGATTAAAAGAATGCAACGAGGCCAAACCTTGGAATCCATATGGATCTGCTCTCCTGATGGAAGACTGGCCTTTTCCAATGTTTTTCATGGATGTAAGTTTTAAATGTAAAGTAAATTTAAAGTAAGTTTCTATGTATTTTCTATAGTTTGAAGCAGAATGAATTTTCTTTTCAAAACGTGTTGCTTACATTTTAGAACGAAAAATCACTTAAAGAAATCAGGGCCTGTTATTTAAAGCACAATGCTCACGATTTGGATTCTCAAAAACAACGTTCGCTTTGTGCCTTAGAAATGAAATCTTACATGCTAGCTGCAGTTGACACTAGGACCTGTGTTAGACGGAATTTATTAGCAAATATACATTCTATTTTGTTCTGCGAACCCTTAGGAGATAAGAATATTCACTGGTCTTTGTCGCCATCAATTGAAGATACAGATTCCATTATACTAGTTACGACTAGATTTGATTCAACTTCCATGTTTGATGGACTTGTTCCTGGTGCAGGCAGTACTGTTACTGGATTGGTAACCTTCCTTGCTACCGTCTTTTATCTAAACTCTTTAGATATCGTCGTAAACAGTAAGTAATAAAAAACTATTTCAATTTTATTGTCCTTTCATTTACATTTTCATAAATGATGTCACAATTTTCTGGAAATTTGAACTCTCATCCCTAAATCTTTGCCATCATTTATGAGTCTTACCATCGTTATTATAATTTATTCATTTTATTTTAATTACAATCAATAATTGCAATTTGCAGAAACAAACATCATGTTTTCTCTGTTGAATGGAGAAGCTTACGATTACATTGGCTCGAGTAGAATGGTTTACGAGCTAAAGGAAGGGAATTTCAAAACTTACAGTGGAAAAAATTTGAACTTGAAACAAATCTCTACAGTGATTGAATTGGGACAGTTGGGTTCAGGAGAACTTTTTTTGCATACTAGTAATTCTGAAAACAGTACAATTGTGTCGGACTTAAAAAATGTTTTATCAGCTTCTGTTTTAAAAGACAATATTCCTCCCGTGTCAGTGCAAAGCTTTTTGAAAGAAAATTCAAGTTTGCCAGTTGTTGTCATAACAAATTACGATGAACAATTTATTAACAAGTATTACCACAGTATCTTGGACGACAAAGAAAATCTGAATTACATAAACAAACTCAACAGTAATTTAGCCAAAGTGGCAATTAATCTTGGTAACACACTTTACAAAAGTATCATGGGAAAGGAACCAAGTAAGCCAAAGACTGAAGAAGACATAGAGAAACTTATTTCTTATATGTTACCTTGTTATTTGGAAAGTGCGAATTGCTCTCTTTTCACAGCAGCCATTCCACCTGGAACTGTAATTCCCGATCGTGCTTTATCATTGTATGTTAGTGTAAAAAGTGTAAACAATCTGGCAACGTATTTAACTTCACAACTCTTTGCATTTCTCACTGGTGAAGAAATTCCTGATTTAAATTCTACCTCCTGTTACAAAAAACACCTAATCTGGATGACTGGTGAAAAACACAATTCTACAGGCATTTGTATAAATTCTACGGTTCATTTTTCGACAGCTGTCAGTCCTGCCTTTATCATTGATGGTTAGTTTCAGAAAACACTTTTTTCATATACAAAAAAATAATTCTATTACTGCTAGGATACTCAATCCTATTTCTCTTATTTACAGGATACGATTTGGCGTCTGGTGTCTACTCTACTTGGACAGAATCAGTTTGGGAAAAATTGAGCGTGAGAATGTTTCTAAAACCGTCAGCGGCAGCTGAACGGCTTAGTATAATTTTAGGAAGTTCAGTATCAATTTTGTCCTTCGTTATTGTTTGGTTTGTCAATTCCCGTGCTAAAATCATCTTCAACACGAGGACTGCCGACCTGTAGGAAAACGCTGCGGACCACATATCAATGAAAAGATTGAATTATCAACAAGATCAAAGTGTTCCAATGACTAGACTGTAAATTGTGGTACGCTCTCGGACAAAATTCATTTTTATACTATAAATATAGTGTACTTTTACACTGTTTCTAAATTACCTTGCAGTTTTGAAAGGAAATTCTTACTAATAATTTTCAACTTCAATTTCTCGGTAAAATTGAAGTTGAAGAAATAATTATTTGATTACCAGTTAAAAGTGGAATTATTTATCAATTTAAACATTAGCTTGGATGTGAATGAATTTTAACTTTTGTGATTTTTATATTTATTTAATAATTGAATTTTAGTTGATAAGATATGAAAAACTGTCACATTGACAGTTAACAAAAAAATAATTACGATTAATTACTTACCTTCAAAGATATAAAACAATTGAAACCAGTATAAACCATTATCTTTAAATCTAAAATTTACAAAGTACTTTCAAAAAACAGTACATTAAAATATAACTAAAAATAAATGTGCGTCAGCGAAGAATCCGTGGAAGAATCTTCATTCTAGTTATGCAAAAATATTTTCGACATTTTTTAAAAAATAAATCATAAAAATTTTACTTGGTTAAAATAAAATTTTACTTGGTTAAAATTTTCGAAAAATCTTAACAGTTTAAATCTTCACAACACTTTCTATTTTCTTAAAAGAATAACAATATTTAAATCTTTGCAACACTTTCCATTTCCTTAAAAGAATAACAATATTTAAATCTTTAGAACATTTTCCATTTTCTTAAAAGAATAACAATAAACAATTTTTAATAACCCATACTGAATGAATTTTTTTTCATATTTTAATTAAAGCATATTTATTTAGGCATGTGTTTGCATTTTCAATATGTTTCTTAAGAAAATGAGAGACAGAAAGAGAGAGAAAGCAAGAAAGAAAGAAAGAAAGAAAGAAAGAAAGAAAGAAAGAAAGAGAGAGAGAGAGAGAGAAATTGAGTATTACTGTGATCAAAAAGCGACTTTGGTTCATTATAATTACCGAAGATTCGGTAATATGTTTTGCTCCTTGATAAGAATATAAACCTTTTGTATAAAAAAAAAAAATTTAATAATTAAAATGCATTTTTGTCGTTATTTGTAATATTCATGTTTCTGACTGATTAATTAGCAAAATAAAGATTGTTTTAATATCACGTTGTCAATCATTATTTTCTTTAAGAAGAAAGTGATAAAGTTGATTTGATTTGATTTGATTTGAAGAAAGTGATAAAGTCTAAAAATTGATTTCCCCTGAAATTAACAATGTTGGATAAAAAGATGAAATTAAGAATGTTGGATTAAAAGATGAAAAATATATTGCAAGCGTGATGGCATTTATTAATAAACTTAATTAACAGAGCGTAGATTTACACGAGACTACAGGAGCTTATATGACTGAAAATTTTTAACGAGCCTAGGAATGGTCCAGAAGATAAAGAAAAAATACCTTAAAGTTGCTTGCCGATACTTGAATTGCAAATTTTACGCAAACGCAAACAATGCATTTTCTTATTATTTTTATATATAATTACAAAAAACATAACGTTCTATCAACATTAACTATAAAAGTATAAACACTTTAAACAATAAAAACCATGAATACGCTTTTTAAAAAGAATATAATTAATTTTAAACATGATTTTAATTCAACATTTTTTATAAGCAACTTTTAATAATAAATTAATCTAATTGTAATTGAAAAGTAAGGAACAAACGTTTCTCTGATCCATTCCTACCCCAAGTATAATAATTGAAATATTAGGCAGGATTCGCACTTTACGCATGAAAATACGTAAAAAGTGCTAATTTTTCGAACAAGTTCGTACACAAATGCGCATGACGTATGCGAGAATGAAGTAATTTTTTTTCTTTTGATTGGTAAGTTATCGAGAACATGCAAAAGTACAATGTCGATATTTATACGCGTTTTTATGGACGAAGAATAACTTTTTTTATTCGACTCATGTTCAAATGCACTATCAACCTCTTCGGTATAATATGTATTCTATTCGTTCGGTATACAAGAATGAAGTAGGAGGCTGGGCACCGCCCACCGAGGTATCACAGCTTGGTGCCGCAGCACATACGTATACGTGGTTTTTTCAGCCTTAAAACCTACCTCTTAATCTACTATTTTTTATCTTAAGTATTATTTATTAAAGTACAGTAATTTTGTATCAGGTAAACGTAAACCGTGATACACATTCGTATAACGATCCTTTAGTCTTATTTGCATTTCATTGTCAAAAATTTCTCCCCTAATCGACTCACAATCATTTACATTGTATGGAACTATCCTCTTCAAATGTAATCCTTGACAAACATCGTTTTCATTTAATTTCTTGACTCGATGTACGAGAAATTAATTTACAAAACAAAAAACAAGTCTCGTTTAAAACTGTTTCAATTAAAAATATCTATTCTTATTTGAGGCCATTTATCACAATCTAAGCTTAATTCTAATTATTGATCAAGTTGTTAATATTTAATATTTCAAATAATAAAATTATTAAAAAGAATTAAATTGTCAAATGATTGTCAAGGATAGAAGAGAGACGAGCGCAAATTCTTATTCTAGAAATGGCATGTGCGTTGTCATTGTAGAGTCAATTCTTGAATCGCATCATAATTAATAATAATCGTTCGATTTCAGTACTCATTAACAGTTCGGTATATTTTGTATGTACAGCAGTACCAGCTCCACAAATACGGTCTGCGCAGATACGACACTTAGAGTTTAAAAATATAATTATTATATATTTTACTTTTGAGTAGCATTATATTATCATCATCATCTTCATCGTTTCTTTTTTTTTTTTTTGTTATTATCTTGGAGGGACAGCACTTCACTACGTCACGATGATGCAGAAGTGAACAAAGACTACGCGTGGAAGTTACCACACTCTTTAAAATGGCACAAAATGAAGAATTAATCTATTGAAAATTTTACGTCCCGAGTTTTGAATGTTAATGATTTCAGACAAAAGTTATCAATAATCGATCAAAGTTTAGTTTTGATGTCGAGTTTGAAAATCTTGACGAGAAACTGTTCCAGTTTGTAGATAAAATTTTAATTTATTCGTTTTATTTTTATTATTATTTTTATTAATAAATTATAATTTATTATTATTTTATCAAGTAGCTTGTATAACGCTACTGGGAAAAAGACGAAACTTTTTTATTGGATACCAATGATTTACAAGTGAATAATGTAGAGAAAATTTAAAAAGAATTATAAAATTTATCAAAAAGTGGAAGCAATCTGATTTTAAAAATTATTCTCAAAGCTTTTGATTTTTATTCAGAGCTGCATTGAATCAATTAGGAGGATATACTACACTTTTAACAAATGCTTACAACTGCATTATTGTTTGTATAAAAAGAACAAGAACTTGTTTCTATTATCAAAGTGATTATTGAAACTAGGATGTAAAAGAAAAGTATAATAGAAAAACTTGTTCTTAAATTAGTTTTTTGAGGGAGGAAAAACACTTAATATATTATTACTCTTCAATAGGAGTCAGATCGAGACGAACGAGGTTTAGGAATGCCATGCATAAACGTGTGTATATACAAGCAATTCATTTTTTTTCATTATAATTACACGCGCATTCTTGATCCTACTTTTCAGTGGCGACAGTATAAAATGAAACTTTCTGTAAGATTACAAACAACATTTATATAATAACTAGCGAGTTCCGCCTTATGTTTATCTCTCTATCTATTTAAAAAATAATTTCTTTCTTAGTTACGTATTCGTGAAATTGTGTGGTGTTTCAGTTATAAACAAAATTAATTCTGACATTGTCGATTGCTTATTCATGTTCGTATTAACTAGACACCGATCTGAAAACATGAATAGGCAACGAAAATGCGGCTTTTAAGTTTTAATAAATCCTTCAATGACTATTGCACAAAGTATTGTGATTGGCAGTCGACTTGTTGATTACAATACACCAAAATCGCCAACAATCATCCTAAAAGCACTTTTCCATTGAAACAGCTTTGTATCTTTGTTCTTTCCATAATATAATTTATCTAAATTCCTTTAAAATTATGACTATTAGGAATTACTTTTCTAGCAAGTCTGAAGAATTATTGGGATTAAATTTGTTACAAATTCTAATGTTACGATGAATTAAATATTCAAGGAAGCGGGGTTATTTCGTGGAAAAAAATGTAAAACACCACGTGCCTATTTCGCTTTTATCACTTGAATCATTTGCAAATGTTTATGCGTTTGACTAAATTACAAATAAATATTTTACACTTTTATTTAAGATTTGACAAGTCAATGATTTACACTGTAAAAACGTTACTCCAAGCTTAACATCCTACAGCACTGGGGCGAGGGAGAGGAGCGGGTTTTCTTAAGTGGGAAATAATCTGCAAACAGTAGTGCTTCAGTCAATATGCAGATGGGATTTTTAAAAAATATCGACAGCCTCTTAAACTGCGCCTTTTCTACTCTTTCATGCGTACCAGTTTTTCTTTTAAAATGACTTGAGAACCCTTATCGCACGCTTACTTAACGGCACTATCAGGCTTCTAATTTATCAGATAATCTTTCGAAGATTCCCTTTTGCTTAAGGGTGTAGAGATCGATCAACGGCTGCAGAAGAGCGTGATAACTTCTACCCAAATATCCCTGATTATCGCAAGATTAATTACGTATTTGACAGTTAAAGCGAATTCTAACCTCGAATACCTTAATACTGTAGTGAGCAATTGGTTTTGAAGGTACCGAAGAGAGGTTGATGTTTCGGTGATCGACGGAGGTCAGTGAAGATCTTCCTCATCACTGTCATTACCGTCTTTACTTCTGTCTGCGCCTCCTTCGCCATCACTAGAAATCGAGTCGCTACCTGAGTCCTCAGATTGCCAACCAACTTGCTGCTGAAATTGCTGCTGTTGTTGACTCGAGTGTTTAGAAACTTTGCTTCGTTTTCCAGCACGAGACATTGCTTCTGCACCAGCACCATCCAACATTGGCTGTAAAATTCGTCGACGGGCGTTTATGAACCAATTATTCACTTGAAGTAATGTAAGATTCGTTTCGTTTGCAATCTGACGTTTCTCATCCTCCGTAGGATACGGATGCTAAAAGAAAACACGTTTTATATCTCCAATTGGTATTGATTTTAATTAGTGACAAATTTACTTGGTAATTCAAGTTTTAGATTAATGTTATAAATATTAGATTAGTTAGATTGTGAGATTAGGTAGATTGTGAGATTAGGTAGATTGTGCGATTAGTTAGATTGTGAGATTAGTTAGATTGTTAGATTATTTATAAACTTTGCTATAAAAACTTACAACTAAGTGTTGAAAGAGCCAGGCACGCATAATATTGGTAGCTTGCTTCGGTAAGACTCCTCTCTTCTGTCTTCCCTTTCGAGCACTGCTGTGACTGCCGCTGTGTGTCGATGTGGCAGTACCACAGCCATCATCGTCATCTTCGCTTGGTACTGGAGATGGGGAGCCTGTAACAGTAATATCTAATTCCCAAACATTATTAGTAACACAATACTCATTTTAGACTCCAGTTTTACTTCTATAGAAAGCGTCAAATTCTACAATATCTTTTTTCTTTATCTACAATCTTTTTACTTTATCTACAATCTTTTTTCTTTATTTACAATCTTTTGTCTTTATCTACAATCCTTTTTCTTTATTTACAATCTTTTTTCTTTATCTACAACCTTTTACTTATTTATTATTACTTTCGAACATGTTCAAAAAAAATCAAATATCTAATCGACAATTTTACTAAACAACATTTTTAGCCAATAAAATGCCTCTAAGTTTAATCTGCTTTGATCACTAGCAATGACGCATAAGACAAAATAAAAAATCATATCTAACCAAAACTTTGTTCATTACTAGCAACACCATCTACATCGACGTACTCAAATTCACTTTCGCGTTCTTGCATTGGAAGTAAACCCCAGTATCCGACTTCTTCTAAGTACATTCTTTCTGACGTATTGACTTCATCAGTTTCTTCTACAAGCGAAAGTACACAAAACTTTTTCTTACAAAAATATTTTACAGATCAAATGACCTTAAGGACAATACTAAAATCGATGCTACACTTCTTTCAATAGATATCCTTAAAAATTGTCTTATTGAAAAATAAGAAAAATTGTCTTATTGAAAAATAAGAAAAATTCTCTCATTGAAAAATAAGAAAAACTGTCTTATTGAAAAATAAGAAAAATTCTCTCATTGAAAAATAAGAAAAATTGTCTTATTGAAAAATAAGAAAAATTGTCTTAAAAAATTGGTCTTATTGAATGACAAAAAGAAGAAACAACATATTCAAGAAACAAAATGAAATGGACATTGTTAAGAGTATTTCAACACAAATCAGCAATATTTTTGTATTGCTATTTTTATATATATATATGTATTTTTAACAAGATACTGACCTTGACCAAGGTACATATCATTAACTGACACACAAGAGTGAGACCCAATCTGCGAAAGCGGAGTACTTCCATGGATTGCAGACGGTGACAGTGGATCCTCTTGGTCCAAGTGTTGAGCAGAAGATGAACGAGCAGAGGAAGGCTGTTCTGAGGCACCTTCTCCGGGAATAACCACTTGACCTGCGCTGCCATTCTCCGACAGCGGATCCCCTCTGCTCACTCTGAGTCCGTTAGCTCCCGACTCAACATCATTGCCTGTAGATGACAGCACCTGGCAAATATATGTTGCAACTAGCTGTCAGAGAGCAGGGTGGGGTTCTATCATACTCTTAAGGACGCACGGCAAACCATATTTACAATTTTCACAAAATTACAACAATAACTACTCAAATAATACTTTTCTCCAATTTACTCTCCTCTCTCAAGTAACAAAAAATATCAAAAATGTAACCATCACAGACACATTTGTTTAGACTAAATTTAACACTCTTAACAGATTCTTAACAGATTCTTAACAGATTCTTAACAGATTCTTAACTGACTCTTAACTGACTCTTAACAGATTCTTAACTGACTCTTAACAGATTCTTAACTGACTCTTAACTGACTCTTAACAGATTTTTAACACAGTCTTAACAAATTCTTAACAAATTAACAGATTCTTAACAATTCTAAAGACTCTTTAGCAAAATTTAATCTGAATATACTATTATTAAAACTGGAATGAAACTAGTCCGGTTAGTTAACATAATATTTTAGTAAATTATGATTTAAATTAGTTAAATCACAATGATTTGTGGTATTAATTTTGTTAAATTACTTTCAGTGAAACAGATTAAAGTGAAAACAAGACTGGCTCTATCAGTAGGCAAACAATGTTTAATACTGATGAATGGCAAATATGATGAATTGATTGAAATTAATAAAACTAGATGGTTTAGTACGTCCTTGGCACTATAAGGATGTCTACTTAGGTTTGGGAACAGGGTGGGAAGCCCTGCGCGTTAGAAAGCACCTAACCTGTAACGGACTGCTGCCGTTGCTGCCGCTGGACGGACCCATGTCGTGACCATGATGACTGTAGTCGCTGCGAAGTAGATTTTCGCTCTGCATCTTGCCTTTTAAACACGTAATATATCTGTTGCAAAAATCTTTGCACAATTCTTGAACTTTTTCCAATTCCAATAAATGAATTCGCAGCACTTGTATGGCTTTGATCATCTAAAACACAAAATTAAAACAATTGAATGCTAAACTCTGTTTCTTCTTTTTCTACACTCTCTTTTGTTTCCAGTCATATTTTGTTTTTCGTTCAAATACAATCAATTGCGTGAATTTAAAAATCAATCTTCACATACAAGAAAACAGATATGTAATAGAAATTTTGTTTTTCGTTCAAAAAAATACAATCAATTCGTGAATTTAAAAATCAATCTTCACATACAAGAAAACAAATATGTAATAGAAATTTTGTTTTTCTTTATGTTATTTACACTTTCTTCATTTATATCATTTACATTTTCTTTACTTACATTATCTGTTTTTGTAACATGAAAATGATTTTTAAATTTATTTATGAAAATAACATTAAAAATACCACAAGCAGGAAAATTTGTTTAACGTTTAAAAATTAGATTACATTACTTGATTATGTTTAAACTACATGAAATTTTCAAATAAAAGGAAAAAATGTAAATGTAATGCATTTACCAAGCCGTCAATCTCGGGGTCATTCATCAGGAAAGGCTTTCGGTCTCTTTCTTGATGTTGGACGAAAGCCTGAATATCCATGTTGAAACTTTCGGACGTCGAGTTGTCGGAACTTTGCGTTGCTTGTTCGCATCTTTCAAAGAGTAATGCGAGCAAAGGGAAAAGAGGATGCTTGTAAACAGCACGTTTGTCGGCTTCAAATTGAGCCTGGTCCTGATGAGTTGTATAATCGGCTACTCCACTGGCAGGATCCTGATCGTAACCAGGAGTAACCATCGCTAACGCCACGGCGGTACTACCCTCTTGCATCCTATCATTCCTCTTTTAGAAAATTCATCGTTTTTCAGGTCCTCCGGGGCCTGCTATTTTCTCAATTGGACTTTCCTCGGCTCCTCAATTCCAGTCTTTAAATCTAGACAAACGTAAAATTATACGTAAATATAATATAATGTAAAGTAACAATTATAATTGCAGTTTCCACTAAATCTAAATAATAATAAAAGATAATAATGAAAGATAATAATAAAAGATAATAATAAAAAACAATAATAAAAAATAATAAATAAAAATAAGATAATTTGAAAAAGTCAAAACATCAAAAAATAATAAGAAGATTAAACAAAAAATATTAATAAGAAAATTAAACAAAAAATATTAATAAGGAAATTAAAAAAAAATATTAAAACGTTTATTCATTATTCCAATTTAAACAATATATATGATTTTATGTTAGGGTCACTGAGAGAAAAGAATTCGTGAAACAAGCACAAAAATATACTTACAACTTATTCTTTTTTCAAAAATGTTTCCGATTCTTTGCAATAATTTTTAAGTTTTAATCAAGAATGATGAGTTTATTGTTTAATGATTAATAGCTACTTTGAATTAAGAATAAATATTTTGAATTAAGAATAACTATTTTGAATTAAGAATAAATACTTTGAATTAGGAACAACTATTTTGAATTAAGAATAAATACTTTGAATTAAAAATAAATACTTTAAATTAAGAATAACTATTTTGAATTAAGAATAATTGATTGAGAATAAGTACTTTAAATTAAGAATAAATACTTTGAATTAAGAATAACTATTTTGATTGAGAATAAATTCTTTAAATTAAGAATAAATACTTTAAATTAAGAATAAATACTTTGAATTAAGAATAACTATTTTGAATTAAAAATATCTATTTTAATTGAGAATAAATTCTTTAAATTAAGAATAACTATTTTGAATTGAGAATAAAGACTTTGAATTAAGTATAAAGACTTTGAATTAAGAATAACTATTTTGAATTGAGAATAAATACTTTAAATTAAGAATAAATATTTTGAATTAAGAATAGCTATTTTGATTGAGAATAAATTCTTTAAATTAAGAATAAATACTTTAAATTAAGAATAAATACTTTAAGTTAAGAATAAATACTTTAAATTAAGAATAAATACTTTAAATTAAGAATAAATACTTTGAGATAATAATAAATACTTTGAATTAAGAATAACTATTTTGAATTGAGAATAAATACTTGAAATTAAGAATAAATACTTTGAATTGAGAATAAATACTTGAAATTAAAAATAAATACTTTGAATTAAGAATAAATACTTCAACCAAAGATAATTATTCTTTATTCAAGAATACATATTCTAGGTCAAAATCTAAGAATAAAGTAGATTAATTCCAATGCATTTTTACATTGAATCAAGAAAACTTTTATCTCAGTGGTCAAAATCTTCTTTCAATCAATTTAAAACAAATTCATGTTTTATTTTAAATTCAAGAAACTAAGGAATGTCAAAATGACAAATCACTTGAGACTGGACTCATTCATAATTTTCAAGCATAAAAAGCAACTGAATCTACCAAACGAGATCAAATTAATATCACACATTGGCAGATGTTTAAAATTCCATTGAATGCCTTGCCTACTGTTTTTTTCAAATCCAATAAGTACCAATATAATAAATAAAACGAATTAGAGTTTTTGCTTCCTAATTTCGAATATTCTAACAAGGTAAGAATTGAAAGAGTAAAAATAGGAAAAAAGAGGATTTCCACCAGAAGTAAAGATAAAAATTTTCCAGCAGAGTGGAAAATTGGACTAGAATTTAAAGATTTTGAAATTGAAAAAGAGTTTAATTTCGATTGAGCCTTAATCGAGGAGGAGAACCGCGCTAGGTGATCCAGATTCGGTGTGAATGTACCCGTATTCTTCTTGTCGGGAATCGCCGCACCACGAAGCACTGAACAAGCGCTACTGCATTTAAATGTCATCATTAGAAGTCTTCGCTACCAACACTAGTATTCACCGTAACAACCTACCACCTTCTCCATAACACCAACTCGACCACACAGACATTTCGAGCATCCCTTTGAATTTCCAAACCCCGCAGGTCCCGTCCTCTAACATGAATAAATAAAGCCGCTGCGGCGAAGAGTGAAGAGTTGCATTTCAAAAAAACCAAATAAAAATAAAGCAAAGAAAAATAAATAAACAAAAAAAAAGTTGAAAAACTTTGTTAATTAAAGAAAATAAATAGAGAAATAAAAGAAAATAAATGGAGAAATAAAAGAAAATAAATGGAGAAATAAAAGAAAATAAATGAATAAATAAAAGAAAATAAATGGATAAATAAAAGAAAATAAATGAATAAATAAAAGAAAATAAATGGATAAATAAAAGAAAATAAATAAAGAAATAATAGTTTAATCAAAAAAAGTATTGCAAAAATTACCGAAACACAATTGAATTTTCACGTCTGAATGCCGATTGATTTTGTCAATCGTCGTTATTGCTTGCAATTGATGCCGCGAAAGTTTTGAAATTGAATTACAATTACTCGTGAATGTAACGTGGAAAGTTTTCAGATATAGATGAATTCGCCAATCAATATTGTCGCATTGTCATTATAAATTAAGTGAATTAAAAGGACACTAATTGCAGTCCGAGGTGTGTAATGATTCAATAATAATTCTGATAAAATTCTGAAGCGTTGCAAAATATTCAAGTCATCAATAGCTCGCTCTATCGCTGTTAAACAATTGAACTTTATTTTCTCAAATTAATACTGAATTGCAAATTAAAATCATGCAATGCTGGATCGAAGCATTTAGCGATGAAACTGATCTTTATCGTTTCGGACAGAAAATTGGCATTTATTCCAGAAAAAAGAGAGTATCTGACGCAGATTTCACCGGATAATCGGGTTATTTATGCCAGGGCCGTGAGAACTTTAACCGATCACATGAGAGGGCGATTATCATCTCTTTCCAACCCATAATTTATTGACCATCATAGTCAGTGTACCGAACTCGCAAGTTCGTGCATCTCTCTGATGATCCGGTTTCGATTGACGCATGAAAAAAAGCTCTCAAATTAGCCATTTTTCTCGATTATTTCAGAGTCGTTTGTAATTCACTGGGAGCTTTTAATTTTCTTGGTAACATTTAATTCAATGTTTAATTTAATATTTAATTCAATATTTAATTCAATATTTAATATTTAATTCAATATTTAATATTTAATTCAATATTTAATTCAATATTTAATTTAATTCAATTTGACAGAGAAGAATTTTCATTCAGAGACAGTGGTCTTAATCTATTCAATTTCTTGGAATGGTCTTAATGTCTCACTGGTTGCATATCAATTCATAGGGCACTGTTAAGAGTCTTGAGGCGTTTCACGTGTGCAATTGCCTAAAGGATGAATCTGGTGGATAAGGCAAATCTCGAGAAAAAAGACAAAATGGTTTGGAAAGAAGAGGACAAAGTTAAGGGCTGGACGTTGGAAAGTCGGGGCGAAAATGTTGGAGTATTGAAGATGCTGAAGAAGAGACGGAAGGGGTGAAGAGGCGCCATTACTCGCAAGTGGCGCTTTCTGAGCACATCTTCTCGATGAAGCCAATATTTATCGTACCACCAAGCGGGACTTTCATTTAAAATATTATCGCTGACGATGTTTTACCCTTTACTCTTGCCTTTTTTTGCAACACCGGATCCCTCGCACAATTGAAAAAGTTGATAAAAAAAGTCGCTGCTTTAGAGTGAAAAACTGAAAAGATGTACTATATTATCAAGTTTGTTGTTTTGAAAATAAAAATGAAAAATTTAGAAAGGGTTGAGAAAGTTGAGCTCGCTAATTGGAATATTCGTAACGGTTGTAAAAGTATAAACAACAGTTTGCTCAAGCTGATAAGGTAGTTGATGTGGGGGTGAAATTTTAAAAGTTCAGAACAGATTAAAAGCTTCCGTTTTAGTTCCTCGAGCGTGTAATGCCGTAATTAGTTTTCAGAATAAGCAAGCTCAATCTTCCGCTATATTTCTTATTATTATCCTTTTTATTCCCAACTCGTCCTTCTTTCCGTCTCTTTCTTTTTCCGTCTCTTTCTCCCGGTACTCCTCCTCTCAGCTTCGTTCTCAGCACAATATTGCTTTTGGATTCTTCAGCGCTCCGCATTTTGACACAGCTGTTACCCGAAAGAAGAACGATCTACAACACCACGTAGCCAACTTACCCGATCGTGCAAAATTTTTATTGCAAAACTACATTAAATTAACATTTATACCTGAGGTCTTTTCATCACTGCAAAGAGTTCACTTCTAAGCAGCAATTCTTTTAAAAATTCATCCCTATTACAAAACCTGTTATTAACAATTATCATTTTTATGTCAACGTAACTTCAGCAAAATTAATTACACAGATAAGAATTCAAGGATGGCATTCGTTATAATACGTTAATATTTTTTCTATCAACACCGAAAAAAATAAGAGTTTAATTTTGCATGCGGACACAAGTGGAAAATACTCGCATATTCTTATTTTTTTTTTAAATACTCGCAAATTTTTTTTTTTAATACTCGCATATTTTTTTTTTTTAATACTCGCATATTTTTATTTTTTTTTAAATACTCGCATATTTTTTTTTTTTTAAATTCTCGCATATTTTTATTTTTTTTAAAATACTCGCATATTTTTATTTTTTTTTTAAATTCTTGCATATTTTTATTTTTTTTAAAATACTCACATATTTTTATTTTTTTTAAATATTCGCATATTAACATTAATAAGCTAATTGCTAATTTCAAAAAGACCCTCTGTAAGAGTATTTTCCTCTTGAGTATTCAATACTCTTGATGACAGAGTTATTTCCTTAATTAAAACTCCATTTCAGCAAAATACATTTTTCACTACATTTTATAATAATAATTTATAGAAAGCGAGTCGTACAAACATGATTGGCAATTAAAAAACAAGATGAACGGATTGGTTTCGTTTAATCACTTTGCTAACGAAGCTCAACTGGATTTCACTTTCACAGATAAGACAGATATTGTATAATCACTGAATCAGAAACAAAAGAGGATATAAGATTTAACATTTTTAGATAAATATTGACCACGGTGTTTCAATTATTTTTTTCCTCGTTTTAATCAAGTCTTTTTTTAATTCCTCGTTTTTTAATAATTAAAAGAGCATAATTTTTAATAATTAAAAGCATAATTTTTAAAAATTAAAAGCACAATTTTTAATCATTAAAAGCACAATTTTTAATCATTAAAAGCACAATTTTTAATAATTAAAAGCATTACTTTTAATCATTAAAAAGCACAATTTTTAATAATTAAAAGCACAATTTTTAATAATTAAAAGCATCATTTTTAATTATTAAAAGCATCATTTTTAATTATTAAAAGCATAATTTTTAATCATTAAAAGCACAATTTTTAATAATTAAAAGCAACTTTTTAGATACTTTTAACTGGAGTAAAAAAAAATATCACTTTTACAACAGATATAAAACTCTCTAAATTAACTCACATGTTAAAAAGCGATAAAATCAGATAGGCGTTTAAGAAACAATAATGAACAATACGATAGCTTTCAACAGTTTTCGACGACCTTTGAGTTACAATTTATAAAAACAATTTAAACAATTTACTAGGCAAGAATTTAAAAAAGAAAAAGAAATTCTACAAAGTACAAGCACCACGTGTTTTAACGTAACATTTAATATGCTATGAATATTTATGACATCACATACATTGACCTGAAGGAACACACTTTCAGGAGTTATGAAAAAGATGGACAAAAAGATTCACATCGTCACTTCATAATAATTCTACCCTGGTATCGAGAAGCCGGAAACAATCATTTTCAAGTAAAGAAAACGGAGCAAAAACTAGGGAGTTACAACCGCCGCTACTATACTGCTACTACTTCTGTGTTGCCTCTGTCGATGCGCAGTACCGTATCAATATAAAATTAAGGTTTTTTCTAAAATAAAATTTTTTCAGTTTATAGAATGAACAAGAATATATAGCACAAAAAATAACTTCTATATTCTTATGTTCGCAAAAAATATATTTTCCTAAACTGATTATATGCAACTTAATTTTTAAAATAAATTATAAAATAAATAAACAATCAATAAAAAGTTAAACTACTTTTGAAATCCAAATTTTACATTATTTCTCATTTTTCTAAAAATTAGAAACTTTTAATCGTTAATTAAAATTAACGATTCTTGAAAAAAATTGTTGATTAAAAGTTAATAATTCTTGTAGATAATTATTTTAAAATAATCTAAAAAGTCTATTAGTAAATCTAAATAGATGTTAAAAAACATTAATTAAAGAATCGATTTTAATACTCTCTTATATAAAATAGTTTAAAATTAAATTTATTTAATTCGAGCAAAATTACATTTTTTTACTTTATACGATAAGAACTGTTTTTAAAATATTGTTTGGAAATCACCTAAAAAATGTTTTTTGTCAAAGAATAGAAATCTAATTTTAATTAACAGGACCAATAATTTACAAAAATTTCGCTACTTCTGATTTAAAGAAAAAACTAATAAGACTAACATATAATTTTGAAAACGTTTAAAGTGTATAATTACAAAAGTTACCAACAGTAAAGGTGGTTCTCGCTAATTATTATTAATGACTGTGCACCTGTTTAAAAGGTGTAATCACAGGCAATTTTTGTTCTTTAATTTCCTTATCGACTGTTTTACGAGCAGACATTGACCACCCGTTCATAAAATAAACCCTATTTTATTGCCCTGTTGAACTATCTGTCATAAAAGAGTTCAATGGTCTAAACAAATATATATGTAACATAACACTATATACTCATAACATTCATGTTATGAGTAAATTACTGCCACTAGCTTTTCTAATGTCTGTAATTTTTGAACCTTTGTCGCACGTGCCAACTATATTTTATTTTCTGAAGGGTGAAATAGTGATGCTAGATTGATTGCTTTATCGTTTCAGAAGTAAAAACGAATGACCAATAAAGATTATACATTCTGTTTACTGTTTACACACAAGTTTAAAACAACAATCTTAAATGAAACCATAAATAGCATGTTGACTAATTAAACTAATATTAAAACCAAAGCACGTGATAGAAAAGACAAGTAACTTTCATCGCGTTCAACCTGCAAGTATAAAAAGACTAAAGATTTCTAGCAAGAAAAACAAAACAAGTGCCGGAAATCGACCGGTTCCAAAATTTGTCTGGTGCACACCGGCTTCCAGAAGCAAAGAGAGAGGTGAGCAAAGATGAGCTCAGTCAAGAGAATTAGAGTTGCTCTCGAGGAAAAACATAATTTGGTGAAGCCTCTCACAGGACCCTTGACAATATCGATCGCATCAATCTGCAATTCTGTCAACCCACACCATCAGAAATGGGCGTTCACTGGAGTCAGTGCGCACAAAATTAGTTTTTCGTACAAAGTGGCGCAAGAATCAAGAAACCTAACCTCAATATTTAGGCTTTAAACAACTTTTTACAATGATTTCATCAAACACCCTTCTATGTTAAAGGTCAAGAGCAATTGACAATGAACCAATCTTCCCTCACCTGATCGCAGATAGATGTTTTATGAATCCTTTCCGTCAAGCAAAACACGCCTCCACTTGTTTTATTTTCGAGATTTTTGTATAAGCACCTCAACTTAAAAACTCACCGCCACTATTTCTCATCCACGTGTTCCGGTGAAACTTGGAGCAGCGACAGACAGCGAACGTCCTAACCTCACGTCAACATTTTGCACAAACGTACACATCTATTTACTTCAAGTGTAAATTAAAATAATCAGACATTTTTCAACGAGCGACCCTTCCACTGTCTCGTCTTTTGTGACGTCACCGACTCAATACTTTTCGCGACGCTCATTTCTCCGGTGCGCTTATAGGTGGCAGCACCTCTATGAAAAATTTTAATGGCGCCAAATTCAATTATTTTTAATTTTTAAGAAATAGAAAATTTCTTTAATTATTAAATATTTTAAAAGATATTTCGAGTGTTGATCAGGCCTTTAATTATTAAAGTTGAGGTAATTATTGAAGTAAATGATTAAAGTAAATGATTAAATAAATGATTAATTATTAAAAAATTAAAATTAATTAAAATTATTAAATTATAAAATAATAAACTATAATTAAAATAACTATTGTTTTACAGTTTATAATTAAAGTTTAGTAAAAACTCAAACTTTAATCAAATTTAATTAAACTTTAAGAAGTTTTGATTAGTTTATGACCGCATTATGGAGTTAAGTTTCAACGTTTATTGTATAATTAAAACAAATTACTTGATTTGCGTAATATTTGAATGAAAAAAAAAGTTTTTTTAATTATTCGTCAATATAAATAGAAAAGTTTCATGACATTCACAAATTGTTATTTTTATCATTAATGAACGTATTTTTGTTGATTATACATTTATTGAATACATTATATATATATATACATATATAATGTATTCAATAAATGTAATATTTCCTTATTAATTTATTTGTAATAACATTTATTTCTAATAAGAAGACATATTTTTTGTTTTTTCATAATGAGTCTAAATTATTAACTACCTAAAATCCTAATTTTTATCGCGATGGTATAGTGATGAATAACATTGAAGAGAAAAGATTATCTTATCAATGAGTTACCTTATCAGGGAAGACCATTTAGATTAGGAAACCAATTCTTTACACCTGAAACCTTCAGTGTAACGCGGACGCTCCCAAAGTTAAAAATGGATTACTATTCAACTATTTTAATTTTATTTTTAGTGTTTCAAACTTCGTGGAGCGACATTGCCAAAAAAGAAGAGGCAATAAAAACAGAAACAAACGGCAAGGAATTAAAAAAAGAAGATGCGACAAATAACGCAACAAAACCTGCGGCAGTTACACAAAAAATTTGTGATAAATGTACTTGTACAGGTGTGTAAATCTCTTATAAAGTTATAAATAAACCATAAAAACCATATTTTTCAGTTTTTTTTTTCAATTCAATATTACTTTTACTAAATTTAGATGAAATTAACAATAAAAAGGAGAAAAATAATCTATAATGAATGAGGATTGACAGTTACTAAATTGAATCAAAATGTATATTGCAAGAAGTGTTTCAAATATATTTATATTATATATATATATATATATATTAATAATAATTATCAACCAATATATCAATCGAATTTTCTAAATTATCTACATATATTAATAATAATTGTATTTGTAATTATGCACTGAAAAAAAAATTTATTTGATTCAAATAACCATTTACTTGTCTATTATCAAATAAATATTTATTTGAACCAAGTAATTATTATTGGAATCAAATAATTGAATTAAATATTGTTTATTGGATTCAAATAATAATTACTTGGTTCAAACAAATATTTATTTGATAATACACAAGTAAATGGTTATTTGATTCAAATAAATTTTTTTTTCAGTGTGCAAATTATGTAATTTGTAAAAAAACATTTGTTTATTTATTTAATTAGAATATCACATTTATAATTAATTATAATTTCATTTAATTATCTTTTCATTATACATTTTCTTTATCCTTTTCCATTATCTTTTCTTTATATATTAATTTACAAGCGTTTTATTTTTGATTATTAGAAAATAATAAAATAGTCAATTGTTCTACGTGGGATGCAAAAACTACATTCAAAGAATACAAATGGCCAAATGAATCTATAGAGATTGTGGTTTTCGAAAACACACCTCTAGTCAATATAACGCAATTTCCCTCACTCTCGATAAAGAAATTAATCATAACTGGAAGTAAAATTAAAAAAATAGACGATGAGTCTTTTATGTTCTTGAAAAATTTCGCCGAATTGAACCTGAGTCATAACGAGTTAACTTCAGAAATTTTATTCCCAGATGCTTTGAAGGTATGTTAATTTTATAACGTTTTTAGTTTGTGGGTATTTTTTTAATTGTTTAAAAAATAAAACTACACATTTAATAATCAAATTTATTAAATTTTTGAATGGAAAAATTTATATCGACATTCAAAGTGTTTAATGTGTGATATCTCTCTGTATCTATATATATATACGTAATACATGCTTTTAGATTTAGAATTATGAATCATGTATAGTATTGTCATAAAAAGATTATTTATTACATCTTTTTTGTTAAATGACGATTTGTACATGATAATGTAATAGTATTGAAATCGTAATAGTCATTGCTTCAATTTCTTCATTTTGAAATTAAATAAGATTCTCAAATAAAAGAAAATAAAGAAAATGGATTCAATTCGATAAAGAAAATATTCAATTAAGAAAGAAAATAAAGAAAATAAATTCAATTCAATAAAAAAAAATTAAATTAAGGTAGTTCTCGTGCTATTATATTACAATACAAAAAATAGATTTTCTTACGAAACTCTCCAAATTTTGAGAAAATGTTAATTTGTGTATCTTTATTTGATGGCAAAAATTTGAAAACCTTTGAACGTGATAAAATAGAGATATTGAGCTTCAAATTTTCTATTTTCTTACAAATTCCATGCAAAATCTAAAATTTGAAGCTCAATATCTCCATTTCCCTACGTCAAAAGGTTCTCAAATTTTTGCCATCAAATAAGGATACATAAATTAACATTTTCTCAAAATTTGGAGAGTTTCGTAAGAAAATCTATTTTTTGTATTGTAGTATAATAGCACGAGAACTACCTTAATCAAGAAAGAAAATAAAGAAAATAAATTCAATTCAATAAAGAAAATATTCAATTAAGAAAGAAAATGAAGAAAATAAATTCAATTCAATAAAGAAAATATTCAATTAATCAAAGAAGAAACCTAATTTGTTTATTTGTTTCATTTATATAATACTGTAATGTTTGTGACTTATTTTGAAGAACAAGCAACAAGTCTATTTGCGGGTAAGAATCATTTTGTAAATAGTGCGACTCAAAGTATCACTTTCTAATTAGCTGAAAGTGACTTTTTAATTACCAAAATTTAAAGAATGTAAAACACGCAGTTTTACACTTTTTTTCACTTATTCTATATAATTATAGTGTTTGACTGCGTCTACAGTTCTCTTAGTTTTTCAAAGTGCCATTTATCAGAAAACGTTGAATTATAATTGAGGGATCCCATACACACGTTGGGCGCACCAACTTTTCATTTTCTACTTACAGCGTCAGACAAAGCACGTAAACTTAAACACTGTCTGACCAATACCATAAGTAGAAAATAAAGAGTTCGCGTGCCTAACGTGTTATTTTGTATTAATAAATATACAATTTTGTTGTACATCCAAACAATTGACAATTGTCAATTGTTATGTTAACAATTGTAATGTTATTTTTCCTAAAATGTTCTTTTATTCATTTCAAAGGGAAATTTCTCAACTGAAAGCTATGAGCCCATGAAATATTTAAGAATATTAGATTTGAGTTACAATCTATTTCACACGCTGAGAAATGACTTTTTTATCCATACAAGAGATTTAAAAGTGTTAAGTCTGCGAGGAAACCCTTTGACTGTGATTGATGCACCTACACTCAACGCACTATCGACTATTCCTCTCTTGGAAGAACTTGATTTAAGTTATTGTGAATTAACCAATCTACCTCATTCTATCTTCCACACTTCTCACAAGTTAGTGTTCAAAAAAGCAACTCTAATACCGTAAAAACTGCAAAAAATATTTGAACTTTAATTTATTATAAAAATTGTGACTAAATTAAATTTGTATTACATTCAATTTATTGTAATGTTAATTTAAATTTATTGTAATATTAAATTAAATTTATTGTAATATTAAATGAAATTGATTGTAGTATTGAATTAAATTTAATTTTACATGCGTTTTTATATGTAATTAAATTTGAGATAATGAATTCTAAAATGTATTATGAAATTTATCGTGCATGTTTCTACTATATATATGTATTCAAATTGTCTTTGCAGGTATTTGATAAAAATTGACCTAAGTGGAAACAAATTTACTACACCACCTTTAGCTCTCGAATTTGCAAAATATGTAAAAGTTTTAACTATGGACAATAACCCAATTACACTGATTGGACGAAGTAATGCTTTTCCTGCATTAGGACAACTTGAGGAACTAAATTTAAGAAACATGTCACAACTAACTCGAATCGGAGACGGAGCTTTTTTGAAATTGACGAATCTAACAATTTTGAGGATCCAAAAATGCCCGCATCTTACAATAATTGACGAACACGTTTTAGTTTCGAACGTAAGTTTAAAAATTCAATTTACTACATTCTCTTCAATATTTTGAAACATTTTCTTCAATATTTTGAAACATTTTCTTCAATATTTTGAAACATTTTTTTCAATATTTTGAAACATTCTCTTCAATATTTGGAAACATATAACTTCATTTTCTTTTTAAAAAAATTAGAGGATTCAAAGTTAAAAAAGAAACCTAAAATAACTTTTCAAAGACTTTAAAATATTGTGTTAATTATAATATAATAAACCTACATAGTACATAATAGTACATATAGTAGTGAATAGTAGTACATACTAGATTATATAAATAAAGGACGAACGTTTGATTCCAGTTAAAAGTAAAACTGAAAAATGGATAAAACAAGAACATTTGATAAATCGATATAATTATTTAAAAACCTCAGCCTCTTACACTGAAAAAAAGAAGTATTGTTCTCAGCCCATTTTTGTCTGGAACCGTTTACATAAGTTTCAATTTGGACTGACTATAAGATCAAAAAATGACTTAGTCTTGTTATAAGACAAAAAGTTAACTGATTGTGTTAACGGTTCAAGACTTTCTTTTTTCTGTGTTAAAAATGTTGTAGAAAATGTCGAATGATGTAATTGTGAGAAATAAATGTTTTATTATATTTGTAGGATTCGAAAGTCGCTACGGGACCTCCATTGAAGAAACTGCTAATATCTGATAACGCCCTACAATATTTGCCAGAGAAATTCGTCGCAAGCTGGGACAGACTCGAAGAATTGGATTTGATGAACAACCAATGGAGCTGCGATTGCGATAATCAATATCTGGTAAGTTTCACGATCATGTATTGGCACAGTCACCGATAAAAGAGTTTCCCTCGAAACAAAAAATAAAAAAGAGAAAAAGAAAAAACTCAGAGTCCCTTTCATTCCCAATTATCAAATTCATTTCCATTGATATCTCGTAGTAAAACAAAATAAAAACGAAATTTAAAAGTTTTTCAAACATTTGCTTTTTCAACTAATTAACTGAAATGTCTAATTAAACGGCATATTCCAATTGTTGCAAAATATTTCATTAATGCGATGCAAAGTATTTCAATAATAATAACTTCAAAAATTACACTGAAAAAAAGAAGTAAACTTTTTTCTGTGTAGATTATAGGTAATAAATACATTTTTTTTAAAGATAAATATAATAAATAAAGATACAATAAAAAAATAAAGATTACAATAGTAGATAAAACGTATAGTAGATAAAACGTAGTAGATAAAACGTAGTAGATAAAACGTAGTAGATAAAATGACGGATTCATTTTACAGATTGGTACTTTACTTCCTTCTTTGGGCAAACATTTGATGGGAGAAAAAGTAAAGAATTTAAAATGTGCCTCACCTCCAGAATATCTAGGAAAGAACCTGACGTCTTTTGCAAATCACAAGCTGCGGTGTCTTGATTTATACAACGCAAGACCGGAGAAGGATGCAGCAATTTTGGTTGGCATATTGATTGGATTGCTTCTGATAATCCCTGTAGGATTAACTTTCTTCATGTTGTGGAAAAGAGGATATTTCTTCTTTGGATCTCAAAGTCCAGCAAGCTTTTCACGAGCTTTCTACAAACGAACACCACACGACGAAATTTAATCTTCATTTCTGAAATACATTCAAAAATCAATCCAAAGAAAAACTATATATGTACAATTTCACAGTCTAATTCATCGCATTATTATTTTCTATACAAATATTATTCATAACGAACAACAATTACCCAATAAGCACATACATAAACTTTTATAACAAAAGCGATAAATTATGCTAATATTCTTGTCATTCTAATTAAGTTATTTTTTTACTTTGTATTCTTGATATAGTAAATTTTATAACTGCTGGCAATGGAATTCAAAAATTTATATACTTTTGCACAATAATGGATAATAGTAATGTATAATCATTTAATTTATAAGAACTTAAGATTCCGAACTAGTTGAATATACAGATAGGTACATAAAATAGTAATGTAATTAATTTTTTAATAAAATTTTGAAAAATATTTAAGTTTTTAATTATCGTCACAGAAATCGAAATGTTTCTAATTATGGGGATAGAAAAAATATAAAGGACAAAATATTACTGGAACCGAATATTACTTTCTACATAATGACTCGGATTATCTCATCATAAAATGTGCTCCATCACTCATATTAAAGAGCATCTGAACATTGTAGAATATCAAATGGAGCGCAAATCGACTGTCCTTGTTACTAACAAGTCTCCAGGGATCAAGAAGCTTTAGTCAGTAACGGATTTATTGTTTTTTCGGCCCTATGATTCCAAACCCGAACTTACTTCTAAAAGGTCCTTTAAAATCAACAACAATCAATAACAATTTCAAATAATATTATAAACATTATTTATAGCATTAATAACTTTAGCATTATAACTTGTTTTTATTAAAGTACTTTTTCTATTGAAGTACTTTTTCTATTAAAGTACCTTTTCTATTAAAGTACCTTTTCTATTGAAGTACTTTTTCTATTAAAGTACCTTTTCTATTAAAGTATCTTTTCTATTAAAGTACTTTTTCTATTGAAGTACTTTTGCTATTGAAGTACTTTTTCTATTGAAGTGCCTTTTCTATTAAAGTACTTTTTCTATTAAAGTACTTTTTCTATTAAAGTACTTTTTCTATTAAAGTACCTTTTCTATAAAAGTACTTTTTCTATCGAAGTACTTTTTCTATTAAAGTACTTTTTTTATTAAAATACTTCTTATATAACACTGCAAAAACTAGTGTCCTGAAAGTGTCTTACCTCAAGACATTTAGCGTTTTAAGACGCCAAAAAATGTCTTATTTTGGTGTCTTAAAACGCTAAGTGTCTTACGGTAAGGCACTTGATGTCTTTTGCTAAAACACTTTTAAGACATCAGTTTTTGCAGTGAACAAATAGTTTAATTAAATTGCATACAAATAAATTGTGCAATATTTATCTTAAATTCTTGTTAAAATTAAATCTTGTTAAGATGCATAAAACCACCTTAATAAAAATAAGTTTTTACATTTTTAGAAGTTTCTCAACAATTTTTTTGATTGAAAAATGCGACTAAGAGCTGTAAAACAAGTAAGAAGCTTGTAAAATCTGTAAAAAGCTGAAAAATAAGGTGTAAATATTTTTCTTGGACTTAGTTTAAATGAGGTTAAATTCAAAGATATTTGGCATGACTTGTGGCAATCTATTACTGATTATCAATGAACTGAGTGGACACGCGTCAGTAATAAAATTAGCCGACGTTAATTTACTCAATAATCGCTGAAGCAAACCCCTCTAAATGTTGGCACGCGCCACCCTTGTCTAGGTCCTATGTTGTCAAAATTCTTATTCAAAGAGGAAACGAGTTCATATTCTAGATAATTTGAGAATAAGCCCTCATTAAACTTTATTTTATTAATCATGTAAATTGCATCTTTTCAATACAAAAATATTAAATTACGAGAATTACATTTTCAATTCATATTGTATATTAAATTACGAAATTTTAACTTTATTTCATATCTCATTGAGAATCTGATTGAGAATCATTCTAATCTAATTGAGATTAGAATAATCGCAGACTGAAAATAAAAAGAAATAACAAATATTTTATTTCATACAAATATATAAATATTACATATATTAAAAAACGAAGACATTCGGACTGTATATTTTTCTCAAATGAGAATAATAACTATAATTGAAATATTTGGTTTATGTGTTGCTAATTTATCGATACACTCTAAATCTGAATCAGTGAAATTTTCACTGATTCAGATTTAGAGTGTAGGTATACATAATGTTTAGAAATTCGTAGTTAAGAAGGGTTAATTTATTATTAATAAGAGAAAATAAACATTCCTTTGATAACTAACAATATATCAATCATTATCATTATCATTATCATATATCAGTATATCAATCATTTTTTCATACACGAAGCCTCTTTCAAAATAGAATTTGTATTTACTGTTATTAAACTGTATTATTAATTAATTATTTTATACTCATGCTGTCAAAAGTTAGTTATTTAGTAGAGAATATAATATGTATATATTCTTGAAGATGTACTTTCGAAATTATATATTGCAGGACGCTGTTCAGAATCTTTTAATAGTATAGGCAGCAGTAGTAAAAGGCATTACTATGTCAGACAAGAATGTCGACTACTTTTGTTTTTCTGCCCTAATTCGTTTAGAACACAAATTCAAGAAACCCAAAACATCTTTAGAAATAATCAAACTTTGCTTCGCTTTCCACCCTCACTTTGAAGTATGCTCTTTCTCTGAAAATGTGGAAAGATACACAAGTAAACTCATTTCATTCAGTAAATTGATTGACTGAAAGCTTTTGAAGAAAGATTCTATAATCTACTAAAATCTATCTAAACTCTTAAAACAATATTTGTCAAATCTCAATTTTCCATTGTTTTTCCATACATTTCGAACGTTCATTATTTTAAAGTAAAGAAATGAAATTGGAGGTAAAAAAATGAAATTCGAGGTAAAAATGTAATTGGAGGTAAAAAATGAAATTGAAGGTAAAAAATGAAATTTGAAGTAAAAAATGAAAATAAAAAATGCAGTTCTAAAAAAACAAAAAGTTTACGCATGAATAAAGTTATATATCTGAAAAATCTCAATTTGCATATTTCTTTAATGTTTAAAACATTTATCTGCAAATTCAAATAAGGATTATAATACATTTTCGCGTAAGAATGTTGATATGAAGAGCATTAGAAAATAAATTGTTTAAACATCATAGAGACAAAAGATTTGAAACCAATCAAGAAAATTATCTTTTGCAAAATTCTTCTGCATCTTAAGAAAATTATCATTTCACATTCACATGTTCTCTAAATTTGAATCAGTATAGGGGTCGTCCATAAATTATGTAAGACTTTAGTGGGATGAGGGGAGTCTAATAAATTCTTACGCCACGTGTTAATTTACAAATTTTACCATATAAAAAATCTTACATATAGAGGTAGGAGGGAGTTCAAAATGTCCGAAAAATGTCTCACATAATTATGTGAGACATTTTTTAATTAATTTAAAATTTATTTAATTTTAAATTAATTTATGGACAACCCCAAATTTATTTCAAGCGAATAAACTCTTTTAGCCAAAAACATTATATTGTTTTTGCAATCTTTTTGTGTTTTTTTTTGTGCATAATTTAATGCACGTGATTATCCTGAAAAGAAAAACTGAAATAACCAATTGTTTCAAATTGTTCCAATTGTTTCAATTGTTTTTCAATTGTTTGAAAATAAAGCGCTCAATTATACCAAAACTTTCATAATTAAATTAATAGTTAATTTTGCAATATTCTTACAAGAAAAGCTTTAATTAATATAGATGGTAAAATATCGATCACTTTAATTAATGTTCAAGACAAACTTTATTTCCCAAGGCTATTATATATAATAATCGACAACGATTCCTTCTTTCATTCATTCATTCATTCAGTCATTCTGTCCGCACGTGAAGTTGGTCGTTTTAACTTTCACTTGTTTTTCAATAGATTTGAATATTTCGTTTGCATTAAAAAATTTGATAAATTCTAGT
>WNHD01000840.1:0-48603 GCA_011057455.1 Ganaspis sp. Gsp50
AATCAATGTTTAATATTGTCATGATGAAAATATTACAACAAAAGTTGTAAAATTATATATTTGTGAGAAAAATACTTTTTGAATTCTCTATTTGAAGTTTTTGTTTCGCTGCATCACGTCATATTAATTGTAGTGATGAATCCTTTTTGCATTTTAAATATATCCTTTACAAAGTGAATTATTTTGGTGTAATTTATAGTTTCTGTAATTTTTATATATAACGATATCGTTTGCATGTTTTAAAAGTATAATAACTTTCTCCCAATTATACGATGCTTCTGTTTAAAATTTGTGATATTTGATATTCATATTTTCCAGCTATCGAAATGCAAATCTTTTATAATTTTTCATTGAAAATTTAATTTTGCACGCATTTTTTGAAGCGAATGATATACATACTTATTTTTTTCTTTTTAGAATTGGAAAATTTTATTTTTTACTCTTAGACACTTCCAAAAAGTATTGTTTATGTAAACAATATTTTTTGTAAAAGAGTGTTAGAGTAAATAAAAATATTTATTCTGATAAAACAAGTTTAAACCTTGTTTGTTTAATAACTCTGCTCCCTTACAGAGGAAGTTATTATTTTTATCGTGGGCTTCAATATTAGGAAAATATTTTATTTATTAATAAACATATTTGTTTAAATTAAATGAGTTTGATTGGAAAAAATAATTTTATTAAAAAAGAATTTTTTATTAAAACCAAAATAGTTTATTGATTGATAGAAAAATAATTGTTGCATTTAATTGTTTGTTTTTTTAATTGTTTGTTTTATTTAAATAATTGTTTTTTTTAAATAAGTGTTTCATTTAAATAAGTGTTTTATTTAAATATTTTTTTTTTAAATAAGTGTTTCATTTAAATAAGTGTTTTATTTAAATAATTGTTTTTTTTAAATAAGTGTTTCATTTTAATAAGTGTTTTATTTAAATAAGTGTTTTATTTAAATAAATGTTTCATTTAAATAAGTGTTTCATTTAAATAATTGTTTCATTTGAATAATTGTATCATTGATACAAAAATAGTTGTTTGATTGATAAAAAAAACAACTTCCTCTGCGTGGAAGCAATAGTCGTTTAATTGTTACAATATATTTATATTCGATGAAGACAGTAATTTAAACAAACATTTGTCTGATTTAAACGCATTTTTAACACAATTTAAAGAAAAATTGTTGTAAAAATAGAAGCAAAATTTAGTGTAATTTGCAAAAGAAAAATTGTTCAGTGTAAGCTAATATCAGAAAATGCGAATCGTTCTAAAAATGCGTAAATCCGTATTATCAATGCAAAGTTATGTTGAATTGCATATTTGACAAGGTATATGAAAAATTTGAATATTGCGTATTAAACAATGCTTCCCTATGAGGAAGCAAAATCTTAACAGAAAGAGTATTATATAACAATTACTATTTTACGTTCAAGATTAAGGATGACAAAAATGTGTGAAATAAAAATTTCTAATTCACTTTTGAAAGAACAATTAATATGCAAAAAGGATTGATTTCACAGAACATATCCAACTTGAGGAAGTGACACTTCAAAGAAAGGTCATTTACCATGCAAGGCATGGAACCATATTCTATGTTTACCTAGCGAGAAATTATCGGAAACTACACTGATAATGTGCTGATATCAATACTAACGTGAAAGTTTACCTTATTAGATTCACGTTTGGGGTGAGATAAATTACTTTAAAAGCAAATGTGTTACATGAGACAGGAAATACTTACGTAAACATCTCAAAAGAAAATTAATGCATTTGTCTTTTCTATAGTTTGAATCCGTTGGTATTATATGCTATGACAGTTTTCATGCATACCAATGCTTCACCTTTTTGTTTATAGTACTTTATACTTCATTAAGTATTTATTTATTCCAGAATATATGTAAAAAAGCGTACAGTTTTCGTAAATGACGCGTCTTTTATTTATTTTATCGAACTAGCGTTATTTTTAATCTATATACTTTATTCTACTTGCATAAGTTATTTTTATACGTCTCAAAATATGTATTATATTATAATATCAAAATATGTATATGTATTATATTTTTAACAAAACTGTCTCGTCGCATAGAAATATTAACGCGTAGGCACAAACGTAAATCAGAAATCTTGATTCTCAACATTCGAAGCGAAAAAAATACATACTTGTCGTATGCTTTTTTGAATAGTAAACATTTTAGAAAATTAAGTAATTCGAATTTTGCATTTTGATGCTTGAAGTTAATGTTACAGTATATTGAACGTAGACAAATTTTCAAAAAGTTAAATATATTCTATACTGAAGTTTTAGTATACCTGAAAATAGGAAATGAAGAAAGATGTTGGCTGAGAGGAGAGGTATAAAACAGTAATCGGTATACCAAAGAAATATTAAAAAAATTAGAAAAGAGAATAAAATTAAAGAAAATATAATAGGATAATGATAATTAATGAAATTAAGGAAAATAAATTAAATATAGTAGAAGGTGATAGGGTATTAACATTTTTGTAAATATTATTGTATTTTCACTTCAAATAGTAATCTTGTTATTCTGAATACGTAATGTTAAACATTTTTGTTATGAAGGTTTGTCAAAAGAGAATTATGACTACTTTCTTAGGTAATGAATCTTCTGTACATACGTATATAACAGAAATTAATTACAATCAATGAAGAAGCTTTTGTCAAGTCTTTGTTTGACCTAAATTATGGTTTTTTAAACAAAATTTCCTGTTTATGATTTCAATGTGAACCTCTAGAAATTATTAACGCATGTTGAATACAGTTGCTGCTCAGATTATATGGTTGTAAAGCTTAGTTACAAGTATAATAACTCAAAAATTTGAATGCATTGAAGTATATGTTAATAATTAAAGATTATGCACCATTGACTGGATATTGATTTCATTTGATATAACATTATGACCATCTCTTATGAAAGACCAGAAATCTTTTATAATAATGCTATAGAAGATTATAATACAATCTATAATCTTTTATAATAATGCTATAGAAGATTATAATACAATCTATAATATTATATAAATATATTTTATTCCTTTAACATCACAATAAATACGATTGTTATACGAAAATACAAGTTTAAAGATTGTAAAATTTATTTGTATTCACATGAACTGCAAACCATAACTCCCTTTTGATCATAAAAAAATGTTAGAGCTGAAATCAATGTGCGTATGCGCATATTAAAAAGTTTCTTAAATAAAAAAGAGTACAAATAGAACAAAAAAGTCGCACAAATTTCTTCTCATTATTGATAAGAATGGAGCAAAATAAAATTGGATAATTAAATGCAAGGAAAATACAGAAACAATTGAAATAATGTTTATTACAGTACAATTCGAAATTTTGTTTACCATTTTGAAATGTACTCACTATGAAACTGTTATTCATAGAGTTCTGAAAAAAATCAAATTTGAATTAATGTTTGGGTTATTCTTTGGATAAACTGCCAGAATAATTTGATCTCTTTTGTGAAAAGATTAAATTTGATCTTTTTCGTGAACAAATTGAATTTGATCTTTTTCGTGAACAAATTGAATTTGATCTTTTTCGTGAACAAATTGAATTTGATCTCTTTCGTGAACAAATTAAATTTGTTCATTTGTAAATGAACATTAAATGACATTTGAATATAAATAAGATTTAGCGAAAAAGAATATTAATTAAATTTGCAAAAGAAGTGTAAACATTTTTTGATGTGAACAAAATGAATTTTGTGAAGATTTGAATTATTTGCAAATAATAAAAGATTTACTGGATTAGACGTATGAGAACGAGTATGAGATCTATGATGTGTAGGATATATGTGAAGGCAGAAGGATGAATTCTGCTAAAAAATGTAGTAGGACATTCTACATTGGGAACTTTATCGGAGAGAGTTTATCGCTTGGATAATATAAGCTGATCACGTCAGGGTATGTGCTGTCGATGGAACGAGCAAAGGAATTACAGAAAACGACTTACGTCGAAGGAAACAGCTTGATGTGCTACTAAGAAGCTTGATCCGTTGCTAAATCTAATTTTTAACATCCATCTATACTTGAATAGGACAGAGACTCGATACAAAACTAGCAAGAAATCTAGTTAACGGCGCAATAGAATAATACTCCCTTCAAAATTGTTTATTCTTTCGACAATAAAAAAAATGTACGTCATTTCCTCATTTCAAGGAAATTACAACTTTTGTTTCCTACAATTTGACTGCTGCACGATTGCAATTTTATATTTATATTATATTACATAAATGAAGAATTTATTTCCATAAAGATGAGAAAGAATTAAAATTGAATTCTAAACTGCGAATTGGCGAGGTCTTGGGGTGGAACTATTTATAAAGTCAAAAATGTTGTATTAAAAGATTAATAACAAACTTTGTTTGTTTAAACAAATTAACTTTGTTACGAATTGAAAGAAAATTGCCCCTATTTTTCTATTTTGAAATCGGTGAATAAAAGATTATTCAAACTCTTAAAATTTACAATTTTGTTCACGTAAGACTTTTTTGTTTGTTTGTTGATACATTAAGGTTGATACCCTAAGTTTGTTGATACATTGGTTTCATAATTTTCGATTTTTTAATAACCTTGTATTTTTTGAATAACTTTGGGTTTTTTAAATAAATTTTAAGCCTTAGTCTCGATAATTTAAAATGCGAATCGACTAATGCTTTATCTATCGACTATCTATAGAGTATCGACTTTATCAAACGCTGTCATTAAAATAATTGATATCTGGATCGCTTAAATTTTAAAAATTTTTTAATTTTTAAAACATTTTAAATTAAATAAACGGAAATTTTTTCGAAGAAAATATATTTTCTTCGTTGTTTCTATAGAAACAACGAAATTGGAAAGGATTTTTAATTGATTTTTTATTTTTAATGTTCATGTTTCTGTTTGAAAATATTCTCGTAGGAATATCTCTTTGTTTCAAAAGATTTAATTATTTATGAAAATCTTTTAACTATAACTGATGCAAAAATTAATTGAGAAACGTATTAAATATGTAGAAATATGTACGCAAATATCTACAATATACGTGTGCATTATAATGAGCAAAAAGAATTTTTTTTCTTTAACTTTTTTATGTAATTTGTTTCTATTGATTGATATAACTATATTATCAAATTGTCTGGAAAAGCTTTTTAAAATTTGCATGAATAAAGACAAAGTTCGTGAAATTATATATTCATTATTACACCCAGAGAAAAGATGTTTTCGTCTCAGAGCCTAATAATTTTTTATTTGGTTAAAATTAAAACTTTATTTGGTCAAAATTAAAACTTTATTTGGTCAAAATTAAAACTTTATTTGGTTTTAATTACAATTTTATTTGGTTTAAATAACAATTTTATTTACGCCATATAAAATGTTATTTTTTGTCAAATAATTTATTTGCTACAAATAGGTAAGTAATTAGGCTCTGAGACAAATAGGTATATATCGTTATTAGATTAAAACAACTTATATTTAATTGGAATAGAATTGTATCTGTGATATATCACAGTCTCTAAAATTTACGATATCGATTAAAATGGGCTTGACAGATGTTGTTAAAATAAATTATTATTTATCTTGCTTCTTTGAATGAATTGTCAAGTGCAGATTAAAAAGAAGGAAAAGCATCGAGACGTCTACGATATTCAACTGGTCAATGTGCTTGAACGTTCGTCGTCCGGGTCGAAATTAAATCAATGACCACAGGTTTATGGTCAAAGATCACTCAGGAAATCAACATATCACGTGACGATTAATTTTACATATCGAGCTACAATCACGATGTCGATACTTATGTACTTGTGGATTTGATTTCAAGTTCCGAAGGAAGTTAGCTCGCTTCAAATTTTAGTGCGCTTCTCATAACGAAAGTATTATTTTTAATTATTTATAAAACTTGAAACGAAAGTTGTAACTATTTATAAAACTTCAAACATATCTTCTCTTTTGTAAATAAATATATTTTTAAAGAACAATTTAATTGTAATAATTTCTTTGAGTAATTTGATTGATTAAAGAAATCAAATTTGTTGAATTTATTAAGAAAAAGATACTGAAGCGAGATAAATTGCAAAAATAAATTCATTTGAAGAATTATTTGTTATTTAAATTATTAATAAGTTTTGTGAATTAATTGAAACAAGTTGAATTGAAAGGATTTTGAAGAAACAGTGATTTGAATGGACCCCTCTTTGTGGACGAGAAGGCGTTATAGTTATTTCACTTTATAACGCCTCCCTCAATTTCCTAGTGTAATTTAAAAAAGAAATAATTAAAATGTTGGAACAAGTGGATTTGGATTTTTTGGGAACAGAAGTTGAAGATCCAGAAAAGGAGCGAGTATTGCGTTCTCGAATCCATAAAAAAAGTGATGGAACCGGTACGTCTGAATTTGTGAATTAATTTTAAATTAAATATATACATATTAGTAAATCTGAGTTGGTTACTTTTAACTAATTGAACGGCAACTAATAGTTCATTTAATGAATTAGTAACCGCTTTACTAATTTTTACTTTGAGTAATATTAGTCAATAATAATTAATTTAATAATTAATTTAGTCAATAATAACTAATTGACAATAGAAAAATACAAATTCATTTTCTAAAGTTTACACATGTAATTAATAGTGTTACTAAATAATTTTATAGTTTTCTATTGGCAGTTGATCATTATTGACCAAGAATTTGTCAAAACGGTTACTAATTAATTAATAAAAGATTCGGTGCTGTTCAATAAGTGAATTATTCAGATTTATAGAGTAGTTTACATTTTTATAGTGGTATAAGTATACCTATACTATATTACGTAATATATTGCGGAAATATGGATTTAAAGATAATGTACGGTTTGCTTTGTTTTGTTATTTTCAAAATTCAGTATCATTGCAAGTGATATGTAGGGTTAAGCAGTGCAAATGCATTTCTATATAATCTTGAAGTTGACAAGATGAATATTTCCATTTAATTTATACCAACTTAATTTGTTGGGAAAATTTCTCATTTTTCTTGACACATGTCAGATTAAAACGTTACACGTGCGTTCTTTTCATCTAAAAAGTTTCATTATTAAAACTATAAAACTGGAATTTAAGAGAAGAATTCTTATGCTAATCGTCGTAAATCAGATTTTCTGCTCACTTGCACGAACTTTGTTTACTTTTTCTTTTTTCTCAATTTTCAATAAGGAAGTCATTTATAAAGGATTAAATGTCTCTTTCTTGTAAGATTTAAATTGATGCAGACTTTTTATCGGATGTAAAATACATATGTATAGTTATTTTGACTGATGTATGTTTGTATTAATTGAAGTTTGTATTGACTCGTGTTTTAGTTAATTCAGGATTGTATTGACTCTTGTTTTAGTTAATTCAAGATTGTATTGACTCATGTTTCCGTTAATTCAAGATTGTTTGAATTAATGCAAGTTCGTATGTTACTCTTTGAATTGATTCAAGTCTAGTTGAATTCAATTTCTGTCTTTGCATTTTGTCTTGCATTTGTCTTGTACAAAGTTAAATTTATTTTAATTTGTACACAAGTTTAAATTAATTAAAAAACTTAGTTTAATTTTGAATTGACTTAAGTTCATATTCATTAAAAATTTGCATTCATTCAAAATTTGCATTCGTTCAAAATTGAGAGCATTCAAAATTTGCATTCGTTCAAAATTGAGAGCATTCAAAATTTGCATTCGTTCAAAATTGAGAGCATTCAAGTTTACAATGATTCAAGTTTGTATTGCTTTAAATTTTTACTAATTGCATCTACATTTCTGTGTAGAAATAGTTTACAAATATTTCAAATTTTTATAGATTACTCTACAGACACTTTATTATATTCCTTATTACATTTAAGTTTATGTTGAACAAAATTATTATATTCAATCAACAAGTTATAGTCAGTGTTTTGATCTTACTAAAAACACAAATTATTAGCTTTTTTTAATTTAACTGTCTGTATAACTTTATATGAAAATTAAAAAAAATCTAATAAAAATAGAATACTAAGAAGAGAGCTGGATAGTAATTTATTTAATTTGCGAAGGAGTTGTGTACGTGATAGGAGTAAACAACTTCCTTTCTGAATCGATAATTTTATTGAGTACCGAATACGAAAAAACTTAAAACAATGGAAATGAATTCTTAGCTAAACAAAAACACTTTCTACTTATGCATAAATTGTAATTGACACAAACTGCTTTACAAATCATCAATTCAATATTGAACATAATTGTTGTTAGAAACAGACATTTCCAAACACTTGTAAATTAATCTATATTTTGATTTAAAGAGGAATTGTATTAAAAGATATTATTGTATAAGATATTATTGTATTTACAAGATATTTAAATAACCATATTGAAATACACTGAAATTACTTGAATGTAAAAAAACGTGTATTACAATTCCAATAGATTTTTTAATCATTTTTTATCGGAATTTTATTAAAAAAATTGAAAGTACCAGATTAGAAACATTACTGCTCTTTAAAACTGAATTTGTAATTTTCTATTAATTCAATAATGAAAAGTCATTTACCGATTGAACAAACAGTAAAAATGTAGGTACCCATTCTTTGTAGAAAACTACTAATTGAAATAAGTGAAGTTTGACAATTTCAATTAGCAGTTATTTATTAATTAAAAGTATTGTACTAAAAACGAGCAGTATTCCAATAAAATTGAGTAGTTTCTTAGTAAAACTGAGTATTAATTACTTTTTCAATAACGATCTTTTATCATTCCATGAATAGAAAATCACTAATTCAGATTTAGAGAGTGTAGGTACAAATACCCTTTTTTTTCAAATTTTGCATGCAGAGAATTATTAATTTTACGAAAAAATTATTTTATTTAGATTTATAAAATATACAGTACATTACACTACATTGAATGTAAATTAATTTATACTGTTAATTTAAATAATAAGCTTTAAATTCAACCTACGAAAAAAAGTAGCTCATATATTAATTTTATTCATATGAATTATATTTTATGAAATACGTACATATTTCTGTAATATTAAACAAAAAAAGAAATTTTAAAATTTGACTAAATAAATTGGAATTGGAGAAAATAATTGCAAAACACAATTTCCCTTTTTTGTATTTTGCTGTAATTAATAATATTTGATATATCATCTGTTTCTGTTATTTATTCTTTGTTTATTTCGACAGAATATATTCTGAATCAGAACCGATATCGGAGTCCAGTTTACGAAGAGGCTCTCAGAAAGTCACTAGAAAACCCTGAAGAATTTTGGGCCGAAATTGGAAAATGTATAGACTGGAGTAAACCCTGGGATAAAGTTTTAGACAATAGCAATCCGCCCTTCACAAAATGGTAAATCTTTTTCCTTCAAAGAAATATTTTTCTAACTCGACACAATTAGAAAAAAAAAATAAGTCAAGAAATAAAAACTCACAAAGAGATAAAATTAAAAAATAAAAATAAGGATAAGGATAAAAATAAAACGTAAAAAATAAAAACATAAAATAACAAATAAAAAATAAGAAATAGAAAAATAAGAAATAGAAAAAATGAAATGAAAAGAATTTTTACGAATACAGATTTGGAGAAGACAATAATCTTTTGTATTTTATTTAAAAAAATTTAAGAATAGTAAAAATTTGTTTATTTAAATATTTGTTATTCTTTTTAGGTATGTAGGAGGTGAAACGAATGCCTGTTACAATGCATTGGATCGTCACGTAAAAGCCGGTCTGGGTGAAAAAACTGCTTTAATTCACGACAGTCCTTTAACGTCCTCAATACGAAAAGTTACCTACAATGAACTTCTCGAAAAAACGTCCCTCTTGGCCGGAGTTCTTTCCGAAATGGGAGTAAAAAAGGGCGATCGTGTTCTTATTTATATGCCACTTATACCTGAAACTGTAATTGCTATTCTAGCAACAGCGAGAATTGGTGCCATTCATTCCGTCGTCTTTGGTGGTAAGAATCTAAAAATTAATCAAGTTATTAATATTTTATAATTAAAAAAAAATTTGCATGTCTAAGTTAATAATAGTCGGTCAGAGTAATTGAATTTATTTAATTATGAACAGTAGTTTTGACACTGCTATTTTCTTATTAAATTAAATAAAAATAAATATTATTAATCATACAATTAATTATTTTATTCTGCCAAATTTAATATTAAATTCGTTGCGCTTGTTTTCATGTGAGGTGGTTTTGAAATTTAGTGAAATTTTGTTTTAAAATTTTAAAGGAATTGATATCATTGTTTATTTAGGAGATAAGTTTTTACGTGTTCCCACTGGATTAGAGTGAGATTTGAAGTTTTCAAAGGAATCATAATAAGCTTCGAATTATTCTTATAAGAGTAAATTTAAATTTAAAGAACCACCTGGTGCTACACGTGAGAAAAATCCAAATCGCGAGCTACTATATTGTTTTCTTTAGATATTTTATCTTTTATTGTATATAATGTTTTTTAAAAATAACACTAAAGTGAAAAGACTGAATTAAAGTCAAGATTTAAATGAGAAAAGTAATTTTGTTTCTCTTCTGAAAAATTTATCTTGGCCTTAGTTTTTTATTTTTTATTTAATCCTAATCAAAATTTACAAATCTAATCCTCAATGAAACATTTTTTGGTATCGATTAAATCAAAATGAAAGGAATACTATAAGCAAACTTTTGTATTTTTATTGTTAACGTAAATATTAGCTTATATTAATAAATGTTAAATAATATTGTTAATCTGATTTATTTTGAAGACTTGATAATTTAATTAAAATTGTACGTTAATTATTTTTGTTTCTTAAATTACGTTAATCTTTAATTTACGAATTAATTTCGGTTGAGTTTTTTCTGACCTAATTAATTCAAATGTTTGTTTAGAGACTTATGAACTTTTTTTTTTTACTAAATAAAAATATAAGTTAAAAAAGTTGATTTATTATGTAAATTTTTATAAATTAATAAAAAGTTCCAGTACCTTTGTTTATCTATAAAACATTTTTAAGAAAGGGTAAAAATCTTTGGGGAAAAATGCGAGAAGCAGGAGACAATTACGTGATTTATCTAGCTAACAAAAATTGAATGTACTTTTCATTTTATCTTCATCTTTAATTTAAAATATCTTTAATCTGTTCTTTTATTTTTCATTTTCTGGATTCTTATTTATTCAGAATTAATTACTTTCCTTTTGTATGTCATCTTTTCCTTTTAGTTACGGTTTCTCTCTTGAATTTTGCTTTTTTAAAAAATATTTATCATTCATGTTTTAAAAGAAAGACATATATGTTGTAGAAAACAGAAATTATTTCTAGATAAAATCAAAATTCATTTATTTATTCATCTGAGTTCATAATTAACAAAACAGATTTTATATTACAAATTCTTGAATTGTAATAGTTTTGATTGAATAAATTTTAAATTAAATGCACGTATGAATTATTAATTATTAATTTTTTTAATTATGAATTAATAATTAATTAATTATTTTCTGTTTTAAAAAGAACTTGTTTGTAAAATTGTTAGATTATAAGCTTTTTAGAAATTATTATAATTATTTTTTGTGTTGAAAATAAAAACAGGCTTTGCTGCAAAGGAATTGGCAACTAGAATAGATCATGCTACACCGAAAGTTATAATTGCCGCCAGTTGTGGGCTAGAACCGACTAAAATTATTAAGTAAGTTTTTTTAAATATAATTAAAAGATATAATATAATTAAATCTGCCAATTTATATTGACTTAATTTCTTCTCGACCAATACTAATTTAATTGAATGACTTCAATAATTCCTCAACACAATTTTCATATTTCATATTTTCAATTTATTGTAGTTTACAATTTTCATAAATCTTATTACCAAAATAATCATGAATTCTGGCTAATAAAGATTCTACTAAAAAAATCCAATAAAACAAGAATTGTCTAAAGGCAAATATTAAATGTAGAGTCGGAAATGTAATATACTTTTAAAAGTAAAAAGTATAAAACATACTTTCTTTTTCATTGAATTTTATTAAATTTTATTAAATGAAAGTTTAATAAGTTAGTTTAATAAGTTATTAAATAAAAGTTGTGTTGAATGAAAATTAAACCAAGATTATACTGACTAGAATATAAAAGATTCAGCAATTATATTCTTATCATGTAAAAATTAAATATTCAAAAATTTATTTCATTTTCTTTATTTCTCGAACCAGATGGATAATTAATTTCGGTCAAACGAAGATCGTCTACTCAAATTTGAAGTTAATTTGTGCAACTCAATGAAAATGAAATAAAAACGATAATGATGATTATTTTAATACTATGTTACAATTTATAATTAAAGGTACACCGATATGTTGAATGAAGCTTTGGATATAATCGTCTCGCCTAAACCTGAATGCATAATTTATCAGAGGAGGCATGTTTGGGAAGCTCCACTTTTTGAAAATCAATTTGATTGGGACGAATTATTAAGAAGAGCGAAACCACATCCGTGTGTACCTGTAGAGGCCAATCAACCTTTGTATATTTTATACACTTCTGGAACAACAGGTTCAACTTTTATTACTAAATCAATCTTTTGTTTCTTCTTTCTCTTTGATTCTCCCATAATGTGTCGACAAGGTCCAAAATGAAATAACTGAAACAGAATGTGTGTAATTAAAAGAGTAATTGAAATCAATTAGAACAGAATTCACTTCTAATTAGAAATGAAAATTTATTTTCCAACTTGATTCTCAAATTGTCTTTTATTAAAAAAGATAAATACCACTTTAATACACTGCTCATCAATAATTTAATCATTCGGCGGAAATTAGTTTCTTCAAAAGTTATTTTTTCATTTATTTGTTTTCATTATTTAAAACAAAAAAACTAAATGAGAATTTGAAAAGGTAGACAAATTAGTGGAGTATATAATAATAGAATTGGCCACATCCAGGCCACTAAACAAAAAAGAAGAAAAAGTTTGAAAAAAATTAGAAACAAACGTTTTAAATGTACCTAATTTATGTTTATTTGTTAATTGTTTTTTAAAGAATTTAAAAAGTGAAAAAATTGCAAATTAATATAAAGAGTGTATGCAATTGAATTTCTATTTAAAATTATTTTTTGGAAAACTTGTTAGTGAAGATTTATAAAATAATGTTCTTTTGTAAAATCTTGCAGATCAACCAAAAGGAATTCAGAGACCAATAGGAGGTCATTTAGTAGCACTTTGTTGGACAATGAAATCTGTTTATGGAATGGACAAAGATTCGACGTGGTGGGCAGCTTCAGATATGGGTTGGGTTGTAGGTCATTCCTACATTTGTTATGGTCCTCTAATAAGCGGCGTAACTAGTGTGATGTATGAAGGAAAACCCGATAGGACACCGGATGCTGGACAATATTTCAGGCACGTACCCATTTCCTCTTGAACTTCTTATAAATTAAATAAATTATAGACATTAAAACACTTCATTATTGTTGTTTAAATTTAATCTTTGTTTTAATTTTACATCATAATTTCAATTTTACTTAAACTTTTCCTTTTCTAATTTTTTTTTTTTTCTACCTTATGCTTACCTTGTTTGCTAATTCGCTTTCTAATTTTAGTCTTGATGTAAATCGTACTTTTATAATCCCCACTTTTTTTTAGTATTGATGTAAATCGTACTTTTATAATCCCCACTTTTTGTTTAGTATTGATGTAAATCGTACTTTTATAATCCCATGTAAATCGTACTTTTATAATCCCCACTTTTTGTTTAGTATTGATATAAATCGTACTTTTATAATCCCCTCTTTTTTAATTTCAGGATTATAGACCAACATAAAATAAATGCCCTTTTCACTGTACCCACTGCTTTTAGAATTATTAGACGAGCCGATCCAGAAATCTTATTGGGTAAAAGATATTCAACAAAGTCGTAAGTTGAAACGTGTTTAATTTTGATCTATTTAAAAACTTGTTGACAATAAAAAATGCACAAAATTGCAATTCTTAAGACAAGAATGAAAAATATGGAAAAACAGTATTTTAATTAATTTATTTTCTAAATTCTTTATTATTTTATCCTGATTATTACAAATAGAAAATGAAATAAATTTGAAGCACCTACTTATTTATTGGTAATAAAAAGTGATATTTAAAAGTTAAGAAGTAGGATAACTAGAAAAAAGTGAAAAAAAGCGAGGCTAAAATTGACAATTATTTCAGATTGAAAGCAATTTTCGTTGCGGGTGAGCATTGTGATTATGAAACGAAAGCGTGGGCAGAGAAAACTTTTAAGGTACCGATTCTTAATCATTGGTGGCAAACTGAAACTGGTCATGCTGTAACATCAACTTGTTTAGGATTGGGTCACACCACGAATCCTCCAAAGTACAGTACCGGAATGCCAATTCCCGGCTACAATGGTGATTAATCCAGTACACTTTTAATCGCACCCGCCTGCAAATTAAACGATTTCATAAATTAATTTTCGAATTAAATTAAACTCAAAAGTTGAGAGAAGATTTAGTCCATAAATTTTGAAATAAAATCGAATTTAAAAGTTTAGAGACGATTTAGTCCAAATTTTGAAATAAGACAAATTTAAAAGTTTAAATTAAATAAAACCGAAACGTTTAAATTAAATAAAACCGAAACGTTTAAATTAAATAAAATCGAAACGTCTAAATAAAATTAAAGCGAAACGGTTAAATAAAATAAAATCGAAACGTTTAAATAAAATAAGATCGAAACGTCTGAATAAAATTAGATCGAAACGTTTGAATAAAATTAGTTGCAAAATTTTAGACAAAATGAAATATAAAATAAATTAAAGATTAGACAGGATCAGCGGGAATTAAATCAGAAAAGAGAAAGTTGATCTAAAAGGACAAAAACAGAAAAATGTTTATAAATAAAATTGTTATTATTTACTATCAGTTCTTGATAATAATTTAAAATAGTAAACTTCTTTTGAATCGATCGTGACATCTGACTTTTTAACAGTAAATTATAAATATTGATAATCTCAGCTTGGTTATTATCTCTTATTTTTTTACAGTTCAAGTTTTACGAGAAGACGGAAGTAATGCAGTGGCGCACGAACTTGGTAGAATTGTCATAAAACTACCTTTACCACCTGGAGTCATGTCGACACTTCATCTAGCACCCGAGAGATTCAAAGAAGTTTATTTCTCGAAATATCCAGTAAGAGTTTTCAATCTTAAGTCTTAAATTTCAGTTTTCTCTGGACTCCCTCGGACTTTAAATTAGCTTCACTTAAATTAAACTTGATGTATTGCCGTATTAGTACTTCTGTTTTGAAAAATATTCTCATCATTAGGTTCATCATATTTTCATCATTAATAAATCCAAAGAGAATTTGAAAACTCAGGGTTAGTTAAGTTAACAAAACTAGGGGCTGTGGAATGAATAAATTCAGCAATAAATTAGCACATTCAATCATTATCTAATTAACGAATTTATCAATAATTACATGAACAAATTCAGCAATTTATTTAAATATTCAAATATTTTATTCAAATAGATTAAAGAATAAAGTATATTAATGATCCTTAAATTAAGAAAGATCCTTTTAAGATTTTTAAAGATCCTTAATTAAGTTTATGGAAAGATCTTTAAATTTATGAGAAGATCCTTAAATTCAATTTATGGAAAGATCCTTAAATTATTGTGAATAAGAAGAAAATAAAATGAAAAAGGAAAGTCGGTCAAGGACCTCAATTGGAAAATGATGCTAATAATAATGTTCGTAGGGTTATTATGATACCATGGATGCTGGGTACATTGACGAATTTGGATATGTCTACGTAACAGCTCGAGATGATGACGTCATTAATGTGGCTGGACATCGATTATCAACCTCTGCTTTAGAAGATGTCATCCTTCGTCATCCTGACGTCGTCGACGCGGCAGTAGTTGGCGTCCCGGAACATATGAAAGGAGAAATTCCCCTGTGTCTATATGTTATGAGAGACGGTAATCCTTTTTTCCTACATTTTTTCCCTCAAAGTCTTGCACTTCTTGCTAACACGTAAAACACAAAAATATCAACTTGCAGATTCACAAAAAAATGAAGAAGAAATAAATCAAGAATTAGTAGCAATTGTTCGACGTCTAATAGGACCAATTGCAGCTTTTAAAATTGCAGCTGCGGTTAAAGCTTTGCCTATGACTCGATCTGGAAAATGTTGCCGGAAATCGATTTCAAATTTGGCACGTTCAAAAATTGTGAAGGTAAAAGCTTCAAACGTGTTTGTAGCAATTAAAATTTGTTTAATTATATACTTTTTTTTACCGCTTACTCTTTTCTGTAATGTTTTTTGCTTCCTCATAAGGAAGCATTGCTTATTTGGTTTATATTATAAATTACTTTTTATGCAATTGACGTTTACTGGCTTTTTGCTGAATAAAGTTTCAGCATTTTAGAAAATTATTTAATTTACTGTATGACTTTTTAGATTCCAAGCACAATCGAAGATCCAAAAGTGTACAGAGAGATAAAACACGTCCTTCAGAAACTAGGCTATGCTAAACAAGCACCCGATCCGCAATGATTTTAAATTTATAATAGTTCGTTTTTTTATTTAACAATGAACAATTTAGAATATCGATTATCAAAGTAATTGAATTCAAAAGGCGATAAATTATTACAAAGTTCTAATTTTCATTAATTTGAAACATTATTTTGCGCAAGCAATTTTTAATTAATTCTATAATTTGTTGATTTATTTGTTTTGATGTTTCAAAACAACGTTGAAAAATAATAATTGTTAATTTAGGTAGAAGGGAAAGAAAATTTTATCTATTCAAAAATTGTACACTGTATAGTCAATTATAAACTAAGTAGATGATTCATAATTTAGTAGAACTAAAAATGAATTAAAATGCACAAGAAAAACAAAAAATTACTTATCTAAATAAAAAAGTGTATTTTATCAATACATGAATAAATACAAATAAATTTAGTACGAATTACAAAAAATAATGAAATGGTAGTAAAAATTGTTAATAATAATAATAATAATAATAAATAATAATAATAATAACAAATAATAATAATAATAACAGATAATAATAGTAATAATAACAATAATGTATTAAAAAAACAGGAAAGAGCGATCTGATTAGAAAATGAAAAGTTATGCGTGAAAACTTTAAATGAAAAAGATATTTACGAAGAATAAAATAAATATAAATGAAGTAGTGGAAAATTATGTTCATTTTATGAACCTTACAAGGCTTATTAAAGAAAGCACAACATTTTTGGCACCCATTTGATTAGCAACTAATTAAAAAGCAAGCTACAAGACATTAGATAGGCTTGTAATATGAATATGAATTAAATATGAAATATGAATTTTTAATCAATCCAATTTATGACTTAGTCCAAAAATAGAAATTTCAATGAATGTTGTAAAGATTATTGAACTACATAAAATATTTTCTGGATAATTTATTGTATATTATATTCAATTTTATAGAGAGTTAAACAAAATATCTCTATATAATACAAATTTTAGAATTTCTTGACAAGAACAATATAAAAATGGTGGAAAATGAAGAAACTGTTTCAATTCTTGCTCTTCCTCTTCTTATTCTGTTTCTTGGCAAACGATTTGCCTTTTCTTTTCGATAATTTCTTTTCATCTGAATCAGAAATTTCTCCTTCTGACATAGGTACTTCTTCTAATTTGGAATCCAAATCTTCCGATTCAATTGTTTCTTTCGACTTTTTACATGCTGGCACACTGAAGCCTTGAATCTGTAAAATTATTCACATAGTAACTTATAAATTTTTGAAACTATTTTTTAATTTCCGTTTTTACTTCGTTTAGTATGCAATAAAATTATTTGACTCAGATGTCAGAAAACATGGAATGAAATTATTTAGTTTGATATGCTTAGTAAATTAAAGTTTCTTACTTCTGGTTTGACGAGTTTAAAAACGAGTTTTTCACGTTGAACATTAGATCTGTCGAGACTTAGCTGAACTGTCACACGATCAAACGAGCGGAAGACAATGTTACCACAAGTTTGAGTGTGCTCTGTCTCATCGTATGTAAACGTAACTGAAGACTCTTCACCTTTCTTACTTAAATACAAAGTGCCTTCTAAACCAAATTTGGGAATTAAAATTTGCAAAGCATTTTTGCGCACAAAAAGAATGTATCCGTCTTCATCTTGAATTTTCCCGCGGAAAAATAGCTGTAAAAATAAATGAAATTAAAAGTAAATTCAAAGTAAATTAAAAGTAAATTAAATTAAATGATTTTCGGATAAGTTTAGTTTATTAATTCAATTTAATTGTCATTGGACATACGTGAGTGTTGAGGGCAACTGACGCTCGACCAGCGTATTGAGCCATTCTATTTCGGTAATTTAAATTATGGCAAAGTTTGTGATTGGTTTTCTTATCTAATAAATCTGGATAGGTGGCATCAGCTCCTATACAAACCGCTAATAATCGATGAACAATCACGTCAGCATATCTATAAAAACAAATATTTTGCAGATCTAGAATGTTTAGAATTTGTAGAGTTGTCACATTTTTATAAGTTTAAACTTTTAAATCCAAAAATCAATATTCTTTTTTATACAACTAGTTTATTTTTGTACTTTTAACTTTCTTTCAATCTACCCTTACTTATTTCAAACTTCTATTTATTTCTTTCACTTCTCATTTTTTCTAATTTCTCCGACTTTCTAAAAATTGTTTTTTTTTTGGTTTCAAAAGTTTCTTTCATTTTGATTTTTTAAAAAATCAAAGTAATAAATATTTTTATCAACCTTCTGATCGGTGATGTGAAATGTGTGTAAATTGGGCATGCCAATCCATAATGAAAGTATTCAGAAGTTTGAAGCATTCCACTTGTAAAATATACAGCTTGCATCATACATCTAGTTGCTAAAATTTTTAGCATCGTATTAAAATAAGGATTATCTTCTTTGTGCGCTGCTTCTAAAGATTTCGCCAATTCTTTTCCTGTGTTAGTATTTATCTCAAAACCCTAAATGAAACAAGCACAAAAACATTATTTATTTGATAAACATATTTTTGAAACAAATAAATTGTGCAAATGTAAACAAACTTGATGTCTTCCTGCTTTGATCAGAGGATCAAAATTAGATTGTGGAGGTTCAGGATGTCTTCGTAACATAGCACACTCTGGAAATTCTTCAAGGATTTTCTTTGCAACCGAAATATTTGCGAGCAACATAAATTCCTCGACCATAGAGTTGGTTTCTCTCATTTTTTTCGCCTCCACGTCGATTGGATCATGTGTTTCACTATCCACTTGAAACCTAATTTCCGGCGAAGCCAAAACTAGTGCTCTGAAATTTCCAATATGTGTTTATTAAAAAAATGAAAAAAGATTGAAGAAGATATTAAGAGAAGATATTAAAAAAAAAAATTAAATAGTATTCATTTCATTCATTATTCATTTATTATTTATCAATGTTATTGTTATTATTATTATTGGTATTGATAATAATAATAATACTAATACTAATAATAATAATAATAATAATAATAATAATAATAATAATAATAATAATAATAATAATAATAATAATAAATTAAAAATATAAGGATCACTCTAACAATAATAATATTTAACCGTTTTATTTTCGTTTTTGTATTCAATAGAAGATACTTTACCCATTCGCTAAACGTCCTGCCTTCAATTTTTTCGCAAGTTTATTAAGCCCTCTTAAAGAATGAGCGAGAACGTCTTGCTGCATTTTATCATCAATTTTAATTTGAGCTTGTTCATAAGTCATTGCACTTCTGGAGCAGATAACTGATTTACAAAAGTCTGTTTTAATAATATTTGCATCGTGATCCATTTCCCAGATACAGGTGAATGCAAATCGTTCTTCGCCACCTCTTAAAGAGCACAAATTTGAGCTCAGTAATTCTGTAAAAAAGAATATTCAAAATGTTTAGAAAATTTACAAGGAAGATACGCAAGATGAAAGTAATTTGCTCTATAAAGAAGCAACAATAATGAAAAGTAGTTTCAAATTTTGAATTGAACAAAATGAAAATTACCTGGAACCATGTCGATTCGTTTATCAACCAAATAAACTGTGGTCGCACGTAAAGCAGCTTCTTTATCAATTGCAGTTCCAGGTCTGATAAAATGTGAAACGTCAGCTATATGAACTCCCACTTCGAGATTACCGTTTGGTAAATCTCGACAATGAAGAGCGTCGTCAATATCTGTACAACCCGGTGGATCAACAGAGCAAACATCCAAATGCCTCAAATCCGTCCTTTGAGCCAAGTCCTAAAATTTACGTTTTCATTTACAATCTTTTAAAAAATTATTCAAAAAATTTCAAGATTTAAGAAAGAAAAACATGCATTATCGGTTATAATCCAAGGCAACTTTGGCAGAAAACTGAGAACAGCATCAGAAAATCTACTATGCGGGACATCGTGCTCGAGAAGTAAAACTTCATTCTCAGTATTCTTGTCTCCGATTGGTCCCAAAGCTCGCACAAAATGACCAAGGGGGTATCTTGAATGTCGAGGCCAAGAATCAATAGCAACTATGATCCTTTCCTTGCTCAGAGTTTCGTACTGTCTCGTTTCTATCCGAACTTTAGGAATTTTTCTCTCAGCAGGTACAAAAAGGTGTCTTGTATTCTGTAAAGAAATGAATTACGGTAAAAAATTTAATTAATCTTGCATAACTATATTTTTTGTATAATTCCGTGTGTTACTGAATAGTTTCAATGCAATAGGACTTTTTAAAGACATTTTGAGGAGAATAGTACCTCTTTATTAGAAGAAACTTGTAAAATTCCACAATACTGTCTCCATTTTCTTCTAATGATCCCAACAATTACGCCTGTTGGGGTTTTTTCGATTATTTTTTTAGGAGTTTGTTCCATTAAAATGTTCTCGTCTTCTAAAACATCTCCTGGATCTTCTGTTTCTTCGTCTTGAAGAACAATATCACTCGGAGCTGACCATTTATCCTCAGATAATAATTCGATAGCAACAATATCTCCATCAACTGCTCGATTTAAACCAGCTCTTCCTTGCACTAGTACCTGAAAATTTGCAAGATATCAATAATTTTCCAACATCTTAAATATTCGCCAAGTCATTATTTTATTTAAAGAAATATCAGAATTTAAATATCACTCCGAGTCAGGGAAATTATTTTATTTATTTATAGCTATTAAAAATGACAAATCGAGAAATGTGTAAATTTAAATTGACAAGCTCAAAAAATAATTAACTATAGAAATTGTAACCAAATATTCAAATTAATATATTAAGAATGAGAAAAGTATACTTACGAATTGTTCCATGCCTTCTACATTAACTGAGCCTTCAAGGAAATTTTCTCTCGAAGCCAAAAATGTTCCTTGCATAAATTTACCACTTTTTATTCCGTCATGTAATTGAGATGGTGGGAGATGACATGGAAATAGCGGTTCTCGAGATTCGCCATCGACGTCATAACTTTTTCGGCTCAATTTATCCAACAAGAATCCAGAATTTTCCATTGACGATATATAATCCTGCACTGTACATTAATTACTTTTATAATTAAAAATTGACAATATTTGACAGCTTTTAATCTCATATTCAAAAGCTTTTCTCAAAAATTTTATAAAAACACAAAATTTGTTTAACCATGTCTATAAATTTAATATTCAAATCTTGAAATTTGAATTTCAAAAGAATTTTGAAATTCTTAAAAAAATTACAAATTACAATGATAATTCTTTAAATTTTAGTCAAAGATTTTAAAATTTTAGAAAGAAGTCTTTACTTGACGCAACGGGGACAGAATCTGAAACCGCTTTTTCTCTATTTTGGACATCGTCAGTTAAAAGAACTACTTGGATTGGAATGTCTTGCATTTTTAAATGCTCGTTAAACCATTTGGTTGCTACCCTAATAGCACGATCGTTTCTGTCGTTAACTTTTTCTCCTGGATTTCTCTCTATGTAAGTGTCCCTAAAAGAATCAATGTTTAAAATTTCAAGAAATCTTGCATATAGAAAGCAATTAAGAGAGACTTACTTGTGATGTTCATTAATAAATATATAAAAATTTCTACTTGGATCAGAAATAATTTCCTTTAATTTACTATGAACATTTGAACTTCTATGTCGCACTTCTTCCAAAACTGTTTGTAAAATTATAACATTACAGAGCGTATTTTCTTCCAGAACGTTTATCTAAAAGTTTAAGTTTAAATATTTTTAATTACAACTAAATAAAAACGATAGGAATTTGAATAATATATTAAAATTAAAAAATGCTTGCACTACTTGCCTGATCGAGAACAATATTTGTATCAAGTAATAAATAATGAAATTCAGGAAACAAAGAGCTTTTAACTTTGTCATTTGTTTCGTCAAGAATAAAATTTTCACTTTTGCATGTTTTACAAGCTTCTGATCCACACCAAATATCATCCCTTAGATAATGTTCTCTAACAACCTAAAACGTTAAATAATAAAAATGTAAACAATGAGTTAAAATCCCTAATGTTCACTTAAATCGAAGAAATATTTGATACCTTATAAATATTCCCTCCCTTTGTCTTCCGAAAAAAAGTTTTTGTTGTTAACATTTTGAAAAAGCAAGTTTTTTTAAATAATTCAGTACATAATGTAAACTTTGTCAAACACGTGTGTACAATTACAGGAATGGGAAGTAACCCTTTATATAATGTTGTACGTAACTCTCATAGTTCTGCGATGTAAAACTACGTATAAATTAAATTCTTTAAAGGTTTTTAAAACAAATACAAAAAATGTTATCTTTTACATTAATAGTTTCTATAAAATAACTTTTTCTTATTGTTCATTGAAGATGTTGAAGATGAATAGCAAGGGAATTAGGGGAAGGGACAATAATTTCATAACCTCAAATTTGTAATTTCTGATGTTATTATGTAATACGAAATATACGTAACATACGCTTCTTGCGTGTGTTGTGTTAAACGTCACCTAACTTGATCTAACCTCTTAAATTATCTTTTAATAAATAATTAAGATTAACTTATTTAGAATCTGTTATCACGTTTGTAATATGTTTAGAAGTAAGTTAACACTCTTTTTATTCTTTATTACATCATAAAAGTATGTATTTCTGATTGGAAAATTGCATTAAATGATTAAAATTAATTAACACAGAATCTGTGTTATTTGTGTTGTGAAATCCTATTATAAAAAATAAACAATTAGTAACAGATTTCTGACATTAATGGCAAATGTTACTTTTTTATATTTAAATTTAGAGAATATTGATAGACTTTTATTTGGTGTACTTATTCATAAATATCTGTTTCAGTGGTGTTGTATTGATCATCTTTTGAAATGTAGAATAGAATTAATATTCTCCTGTAGAAGTATATTTATTTGCATTGCTTAGAATTGATGAGATTTATCACTAAATAAATTAATGTCTTCAATAATTGATCATCAAGATTCACCTTTATGAATTTTATAATTTATTAAAGCAATAAAACAATTTTAATATTCGTTGGCATAAATACATACAAGTGTCAATTTTGACATTTGTACGCAATGATTACGTATAATTGCAATATTTATAAATTGCCTCTCTCGTTGTCAACAACTTATTATTGCTGACTAAATGTTAGTCATCCGTGATGCAAGAAAGATAAAAAAGCAATATTTTAAATTTTTCATTGTCATTTCTTTTAGATCAACATTATAGAATATTCTTAATACACTTTAAAACTAAATTCCCAATTATCTTGTATATTTTTCTAGGTTCGTCACCTACGAATATAAACTCTAATAACCAGATACCATCATCATCATCATCTTTTGAACCAATTGATTCCGAATTAAATCAAGTGCAAGCTGGAGGAATTTCTGAGTACAGCGAAGCAACTGTTGAAAGACCTGAGGATGATAATCTTTCAGCCGGAAATTACAGGGACAATGCAAACACAAGTATGGAATTGTCAGAAATAGATTTATCAATTCAAACCTCTGAAAGTAGAAACATGGTGAGTTCTAATCTGGAAATTAGAGCACCTTCAAGTTCTGATGAAAGACCTTCTCAAGCGAAACGACGTTGTACTGGACATCTACGTTGTTCTCAGGGTGGGGTGTCCTGGAATTTGAAAAATTGTAGGGATAAATTCCATTCCTTGTGCTTCAAAGGCCAAGAGTCTAGTTGTTGGGAAAAGTTTACAAAACCCTCGGCTTTAGAAAATGAAAAGAAACCGGATGTCAATGTACCAAAAGCCGGCACTCCAGTAACAATAAACACTATTAAAAAGGCTGGTCCGTACTTACTCGGTCCTTTAATTGGGACTTCTCCAGTAAAAAGCATAGTGCAATGTTTAGCCAGACGATCTGGAACTGATAAATTTTATACCATCAAGATTTTAACCTTGAGAGACGAATCCGATTATGAAACTCAAGACGATAGACAAGGAAAAATGCTTTTGCATGCAGAATTTTCACTATTAAGTTTACTTCAAAATCAGGATGGCGTTATACATCATCATGGATTTTTTAAAGTAAGAGCAACTCAATATTTAACGCACTTTGTATGTTAAAGTCGAAGAAGGAAAAAACAATTTTTAGAATTAATTCTTTTTCTTTCAATCTAAAAAACTTAATAAATTTTTTAAAATTTATAAATTTTATAAATTTCAGGATTGTGCTATGGAGGAGAAAAAGACTGCTTCCGGCAGTGTTTACACGGGGCGATTAAAACATCGTTTGTGTCTCGTTCTCGATTGTTTAACATCTCACGATTTCAATCCCCGAAATGATGAACTACTCAATCTGCAACATCATGTCATAAGAGAGAAAAAATTGTCAGAAAAAGAAACTCTCTTGATTTTTTACGATACAGTTAGAATCGTGGCCTGTTTACATAAGAGAAATATTGTTCATCGGGATCTGAAACTTGGAAATCTGGTCATTAATCGCAAAACAAGAAAGGTAAGTTTTAATGTGTTGTAATATTATGAAGCTTTATACTGTCAAAAAATACATAAATTGTACATATTTTTTAATTTTATTTTTTTGAATAGGTAACAATTACAAACTTTTGTTTGGGGAAGCATTTGGCTAGTGAAAATGATTACTTGAAAGATCAAAGAGGTTCCCCGGCATACATTTCTCCTGATGTTTTATGCGGCAAACCGTATTTAGGAAAACCTTCTGATATGTGGGCTTTGGGAGTTGTACTTTTTACTATGTTATTTGGTCAATTTCCTTTCTACGACAGTAGTCCGACTCAATTATTTATTAAGATAAAAGCAGCTAATTATAACATTCCAAAGTAAGTGTTTGATTCTTAATTAATTTAAATGTTTAATAATGAATTCAAATCTTTAATACTTAATTCAATGTATAAATTTAATATTTTTTATATAATTAAATATAATAAATTTAATATTCTTATTTGCCGTCTATTTGATGAACATATTTGAATATATATTTTTCAAAAATGTACGTCAAGAAGATTCTATCACTCAGCAGTTGATTAAAGAAATATGGTCAATATGTATTTATTAATAATACAATAATAGTTAATATCATTAACGTAATAATGTAAATTATTTGAATTCAAACTCAAAAAAGAAAATGCATAAACATTTCAGTGACGGTCGAGTATCAGATGGAACAATATCGCTTATTAGAAACCTTTTGGTTTTAACGCCAAGTACACGATTAACAGCTCTACAAGTTTTGGATTCCCTTGATACAATAATTGCAACATTTAGAGCTCCTATAATGATTGGTGAGGAAGATCAAGTCGTCCCTGAAATAAATGAAGCCAGTGAAGAAATAGAGGACAAAAAAGAAGAGAAAAAGGAAAACAGTAAAAATCCGTTGTCAGACTTCTTTAGACACATTACGCTTCAGGTTTGTTAATACGTTGTTATTAGAATTTTAAAATCATTAATATGTTTTTGTTTGAGAATTAGTTTACAAAATCACCACTTACTTTTTCAGGAAAAAATGCATCAAATGATGAAACAACCTAGTCCCGTTGTGTCACGTCCAAGACCATATGGTCACATTCCAGTTTATAGAGTAGATTCGGATGCTAGGGAATTAACTCCAGCAGAGTTAAATAAATACAAACATCTGATTCCTAGAGAAAATCAAAGACAGCATAATTCGACTCGTGAAGGAACTGCTTTGCAAGGAAGGGGAAGTAGTAGAAGATCATCTCAGAATCAGGTATTTATTAAAAACTTATGAACTAAGGGGAGTAAAATTTTTAATAATCCTGAAATATGATTATTATTAATTAATAATATGATTAATTATAATAATAATAAATAATACTAATAATAAATAAATATTATTATTAATAATATGAATTAATATTAATTATAATATGAGTAAATAAAATCTGGAATAAATTAACTTTTTATTCAACAGACTGGCAATCAAGATCAAAGGAGAGATTCTAACAATCAGCAATTAGTCACAACTGATTCTAATTCTTCAGCCAGCAACGTGCAATCAAATCCGGCCCAAAGTTCACAATCCTCGTTAAATTTGTTAAATTCGCTAATTAGACCTTTGGTAACGAATACTATAAATAGTTTGAGACCTAGACAGGATTCATCCAGTTCTTCAGGATCGTCGACCAGAATAAATGGAGATCCAATCAGCAGATCACAATTAATGAGAAGAAGACTGTCTTTAAATCATAATGCAAGAGAAGTTTCTTCCGATGCAAACGCTCGATCCAGGCTCACATCTCAAACTAATTCTCGTAAGTCTATAATTGAAAACATTGTTATAGATAAAAATTGTTTTGAAAAATAAGCGAAATTTGAAAAAAAGATTTAAACACTAATATTTCGATAATAGTGATTTAAATAATATCTTAATAATATTAAGATTTTTTTTGTAAATTCAAAAAATCGATATATCAAAACTAATAAGAATTAAATTTAGTTTTCAGCAATTCGTCTTCGGTGCCAGAGAATTTGAACCGATCTGTTCAGTCACAGGAGGATCTAAGTCGTCATCGTCATGGAAGAAATCAATCGGATCCTAGGAATCCCGAAGTACGGATTAGACAATCAAATTCTCGTTTATTGTCAACTTCTTCTCCTTCAGTACTCTCTGACAATTCAAATCTTGGTTCATCATCGAGTTCAGACAGTTTTCGAGGAGTAATAGTAGACAGATTACTTAATTTTCGGGTACGAATGCAGCAGAGTCGAATCAACAGCATAGAAAGGGTTTTGGATAGTCGAAGAAGAATTTCGAATAATATTTCTGTGCAACCCAATTCTAATTCAAGGGATTTGGCGTTTCCTAGAAGAATGCCTCCCTGCAATAGACATTCTCCTTACATTGTAAATACGAGAGCTGGAAATACAGCATCATCGTCAAATAGTTTAAGAAGAAATAATTCAGATTCAAGCTCAAGTAGAAGTACTGACACGTATGTAGCATATAGACACTCGAATCCCAGCGATAGTAGAGTTTTACGTCTTTGCCCAGTGAGAAATAATCCAGCAAATTCATCAAGAAATCTCATCACTGCAGACAATCTTGATCCCCCTTCAAACGTTAATTTTATCCCCGTGAATTCATCCCAAAGAGCTTTTAATCGGACAAATAATCAAAGTGATAACGTTTTTAACTTTCTGTCTAGACTGAACACTAATTTCTCTTCTAGTGATTCATCCCATTCTGATTCCATGAGATGATATCGCAATTTATAAACAATTATTGAATGTTCATTTTATTTAATTTTAAATGTCTTTGTGAATTTTAAAGATACATGATTGATTAAAGGTAACGGGTTTTATAAAATCGAATAGTATATTAAAAAAAGACAATTGTTTAGTTCCATATACAAAATGAGACCAGACTTAGAGATCAAGCTCAAAATTTCCACAGAAATATTTTGTCCTCGGTGTTGTTAGCTTATCTAATTGCCAGATTAAGTGTACTTTTTTTTATGTATGTATATATTATTTTCGAAAGAAATCGAATATAAAGCCACCAAGTAATTTATACTTTGTAATTAAAATTGCATTGCATTTTTTTAAAAAAGTATAAAGTTTTGTCTATTTAACAATGAAACATTTTAATTATTTAAAAGCAAAATCACATTTTGTCTACATGTAAAATAACATTGTAAAAACAATGTTTCAGGATAAGAAAGCTTTATTTTGTGAAAATTGCTTTAAAACAATTTTTTAAACGATAAACGTTTAAAAATACGTATTTTAATCGACAAAAACTTGATAAATTTGTTTTAAGTCACAAACGCAATTTGTATAAGAGCTGATTTTATACTAAAATTAATGTTTTGTTTTAAATAAAAGTGTTATGTGAAAAAAATGTTTAGTTACCCATTCCTTTCTAGAAATGATTTCTATTGCACTTTCATGATGGCTCTATCTTCAATTTTTACATATAAAATCATGAAGAATTTTCTGCGTGAAACTTAAATTATTAAGCAAGTATTAATTAATAAGTAGAAATTAAAAGTTAATGTAACAGAAACACTCTAGTTTTCCTTTAAAACAGAAATTTCATTAAAACAAAATTTATATAATATAGAACATTATTCAGAACCAATTTCTTTATTTGGCTAAATCGAATAAACAAAATCAATTTATTATAAGCAAAAATAGAAAATCATTTTCTTTTTTTAAGATTAATCAATAATAAACATTTTTTAAAGATTTAATTATCTTTGAAGTTTGAAAATTGTATATTTGTATATTTCAAATTAATTGTTTAATGTGAAGAAATTGGTTGCACATTTAAAAAAAAAACTCAGTTTCAGAAAGAAATAAAGAAAAAGAAAAGAATAAAGAACTCGCTTTTGAAAATAAGATAATTCGTGTAACTTTACATATTTACACTTGAATCACTAAGTCCAGAAATGGAAATTTATGTTTTACAGTACAAGATACATTTACAGCGATTTAAAATCAAACTGTGCAAAAGGAGACCAGGATAATAGCGAATTTGTGTGTGCAAGTTCACAGCAAAAGCTTGATTTTAAGCCACTGTAATTTAAATCGATTATTCCTTTTTCTGGATCGTATAACATGCAGATATTAATTATTAATTTATTTATCTTTATCTTAAACTGCTTTTTTTTGGGAAACCTAATGTTTATTTTAAATACAGCATTACTTAAAGCACTTATACTAAACGGTCTATTAATTAACACAATCGAAATCTTAATAATCATTATAAAATAATTTCCTTCTACAATAGGTATCTACTCTGCTTTAAGAGTGCATTGTTATCAATGCAAATCTGTACAGAGCAGATATTACAATTTATCATTAGTATTACTTTACTGTACACATTAATCGACTATATTTAATTTTTACGTCAAATTCCAAGCTTTGCTCAAAGTTATTTTTCAAATTGTAATATAACGTACAAATAGAAAAACAATCATATGGCCCTGATAACTCAAGTCTTTTAAATAAAAATTAAAGAAAAAGAAAGAATGCCGCAAGTCTTTTACGATGTGAATCGAAAACTGATTGCACATAATTTTGATAATTTCTACAAAAGATCGTCAATACGTATCTTAATCTAGATTGTTTTTCCATTAATAATTTGCATTTTAAGTCTATTTAAAATATACACTAAATTATAAATGTCTTGTGTACGTAACTGATCACTGATCGCAGACAAAACAATATTCGTGCTCTTTGCACTCAGTACTTGTAATTAATGTAAATTATACATTGGAATTTATCTTTTCCTACTTTCTTCAACGATCTCAAGTCTTCCCAGTAGGAAATCTATATCTCATTTGTCATTCTTTAGTACGTCTCATCAGTACTTTTCGTAGATGAAGATTTTACCACTGAACTCGCCTGAAAGTGAAAAATAATTTTTTTATTCAGGTGAATCACGAAGAAAAAAATACTGATTATAAAGAATTGAGGATGAAAGAATAAGAAATAAAAATGAGGATCGATTAAAAAAGATGTATTAATAAGTATATAAATAACATTCATAAAAAATATTTTAGGAGTCATTAAATTACATAATCGAGTCAAAAGGGTTTTACGAAACAAACTATAAACAAATTTTTAAAAATCTAATACGATATGTTGAACCCAACTTACCTCAAAAATTTTATTTGCAAATGGAAAAACATGAAATCAATAGTAAAAAAATTAATCTACTCTTTTATATTGCATTACTATTTTTGAACTAAAACTTTTTTTCAAAACAATAAATTCCTATTCCATTGTAATTAAAATTTAATTATCAAGAAAAGTAAATTAATGAAAATAATAATTATGTTTTGATGAACGTGTAACAATAATAAATGTTTAATAAATAAACTTAATAAATAAAAAAGCGTGTTATAATAAATATGAAATTAAACTCTCAATATTCTTGGCTTAGATATTTATTACTTAAAAATTAATTTAAAAATAGTTTCATTAACACATACCGACGATTTTTTTTATAAGTTTTAACTTTAAATCGCTTACACACAATTAAAAAGAATTTTTGCCTAATATCAACGGTAAAAATTCATTAAAATGTCTCAACAACAATTTAATGACTTTAAAAAATTAAATTTAAAAATTTATTCTGAATTAAAAAATTCAAATTTTAATTAAAAAGTTCAAACTTTAACTAAATGATGAACATTTTGATTAAAATGATTACACAAAAGTATGTTCGTCCCTTTAGACTCAAATCTGTGAGAAAATCAATGATTTTAGGCATTAGTTGAAAACCACGTTGAAAACGTGCATAATAATTTTATAATTCAATCCTTAGTATAATCTCTGTTAATTTGATAACGTGCAATATTTTTCAATCGAGTCTTTTAATCGAATAATCAAATCATTTACAGATGAAAATTCTGTAGATAAAACGCCTTAAATATAACGAATTAGATTAAAAATCATGTCTCCAATTATGTTGTACATTAGAAAACTGATGAATATGTAAAAATGAATCCGTAAGGGCATTTAAAAAAAATACATGAATCGATTGTGTCAATAATTAGTGGAAAAATGGAAAACAGATTCTTTTGTTGAAAATATAGAAAACCTCAAAATCTTGTAACACTTTTTACCATAACAGCACAGATTTGTTTTTATCGCTTAATAAATATTGTGCAATAATCACTAGAATAGTATGATTACAATTTAGAACGAGCTTTAAGTTTAAACAATTTAATTTAAACACACAAAAAGAAATCACTCATTTCTTTCACACAATTCTAGTTTCGTATACACCCAAGAAACTATCTGACATTCTTCATTACAATTAGAATTCTATTAACATTTCATACGACAATGTTTTTCAAAACTATGTTACAATAATTACATTTAATATATGATTGAGTATGGAAAAGCATATTGTGCTCCTCGAATGAAAAGTGAATGTTTTTAATAATGAACATTAATACTTAACTATTCTAATGAATTAATGCTTGCAAAGAAGTCAATTAAGCTTTCTAAACTTAAACAAAGCAAAAATAACGACAGTAAAAATTCCATTAAACAAATTTTAAAATATAGTCTTTAGCTGCTTTTCTGTTGTTGTTTTATTAGAAAGCTTAGTTTCTTTTCCATTCATAAGAGTTTGAAATGTTAATCAAAAGAAAATCACAAAGAACAGAAGTGACAATAAGACAAACTTTTTCCAAAAATTGGAAAAAAGGCCTTCTCCGCCTCACCAAAAATCTTGAATGCCGGTGTGTAAATATAGTTACAAGAATAATTAGAGGCATCTATACCTTACTTTCTGTTCCACTTGCTTATTAACTGTGTTAGATTATTGTTTGCTTACAGCTTGACCACTAGCTGTTGTCGTTTGTCCACTTTGTTGATTTTGGCCCCAATACTGGTTGTAATACTGTTGGTTCCAACTGTTCCAATTTCCATTGCCATAGTTTGGCTGGCTGTAGCCCGATTGTCCGTAACTACCTTGTCCATAGCCTTTCCAGTTGCCTCCCCATTGCTGACCACCACCCCAGTTACTTCCTCCTTGCTGATTCCATCCTGACTGCTGCCCTCCAGACCAATTTCCTTGTTGACCTCCCCAGCTTCCGGAAGATTGTGAACCTTGATAACTGCAAAAATATGATCTTTCTTAATCGAGTCCTTGTAGAATAAATGCCAAAACAATTTTTCAAATATTCAATTTTTCAATTGTAAATGAAAAAAAAATTTCAATTATAAAAACAAAATCTACTTACCCAACTTGACCCCAACCACCTGAACGCGGTGTTGATCGATTGCGATCATTTGAAGATCGTCTGTCACTGCCTCTTCTGTCTCCACGACTATGTTGTGACAAACTTCCAGGACCTCCACGACCTCGCCAATTATTAGGACCTCCATATCTCATGTGACTTCCACGTTGATTTCTATCTCTCCAGCCACCACCAGAACTTGCACCACCTCGCCAGGGTGAACTGCGATTTCTGTCTGAATCTAAATAAAAATATTAGAATGAGTCTAAAGCAAAGCCATGAAGAGTAGTAAAAGTAATAAAAGTAATAAAAGTAATAAAAGTAATAAAAGTAATAAAAGTAAAAATAGTAAAAGAAGTAAAAATAGTAAAAGTAGTAAAAGTAAAAATAGTAAAAGTAGCAATTTTTAATTACTGAAACTTATTTATTTAAATTACGTATTTGTAAGTTAAAAAGGTTTGAAATTAAAAAGTTAAAAGAAAAGAAGTAAAAGAGGATATACTCACATCCTGATCGTCGATTATCTCGATCCCGAGTATCCCGATTATCACGAGTACTCCTGCTGTCCCGGTGATCACTTTTTTCAAAACGAGAACGTTTTTTCTCTGGTTGTTGGCCAAAGCCAGCCTCCTTAGCTTCTTTATTGTATTTTTCGATTAAATTTTTGGCTTCTTCTTCATTCAATTCGACATATTCAACTGCGTCAAAAGATTCTCCAACAGATGGAGCAATGAAATTAGCTGTACACAAAAAATATTTATTATTTACCTTCTGTCTAAGTAAGACATTGCAAACTTTTTCAATTAAATTTAACGTCATTATAACAAATTTATGATTCATTGTATGATTATGGCATCACATTTTGTTATTAATCTTTAATTGAAAACGGACAATAATGTACCTTTCATTTCTTGGATTGTGTTTTCCGAACTCTTCAACTCTACATATTCAGGTTTATTTGAACGAGATTGAAATTCTTCATCTGAAGGTAAAACAACAATAGCTTTTCGCTGATATCCCAGGAAATGTCGCATTTTACGCTTCTGAGCCGTAAGATAAACATTATTCTGCAAAAATCAAAGTGGTGTTAAAGCTTTCTAGAGATGACGAAATTCAAGAGTTGAAATATACTAATTGAAACAAAATATAAGTTTAATATAATAATAGTAATAATAATAATGATACTAATAATAATAATAATAATAATAATAATAATAATAATAATAATAATAATAATAATAGTAATAATAATAATAATAGTAATAATAGTAATAATAGTAATAATAATAATAATAATAATAATAATAATAGTAATAATAATAATATAAGTTTAAGCTATTAATTTTAGATGTATTAAATTGAAAACAGACTATTTAAAAAGACATATTTGAAAGAAGTTTTACCTGGTCAAGAATATAATTACGCCTCCTTCTAGATGCGACATCCAACAATTTGGTTAAAGCTCGTGAGCATTTATCAACGACAACCTCCCACTTTCCTTGATGATTTGTTTTACGTGGGAGACCCATAACATTCATTTTCTCAATTAGGGTATTTGTTCCCAAAATGTTATACATTTTTTCTGGATGTTCCGCAGCATATTTGATGGACCAATGCGTCTTGCCAGACCCAGGGAGACCACAAAGCATCAGCATTTCACAATCCTCTTTCTTTTCTGGCCTCTGCGGTCCAACAACACGATCATTTACATCTACTTTTCCAACATAATTATAACCTTCCAATGTAGGACTACTCCAGGCTTCTTCTTGTCCAAAGTTACAAACAAAAGTGCAATTCTTAGTCAATATGTGAGGATATAAAGCTTTATCGCCCAACTCTTCTTTAGAAACAGTAAAAGCAGTTCCTAAATTCTTTCCATTAACGGTGTAAGATATTTCTACCTTATCAGAATTCATATCAAGATAACATCCCACAACATCATCTTTAGTAAAGCTTTCTCCATAATCAGAGAATTCATTATTTGTCGATTTCTTCCCTGTTCCATCGAATCCAAAACTCAAAGGTTTTTCGCCAAGTTGCATCGTAGTTCCAATCACGGACCATCCTGCTCGAAGTAGATGAGAATTTTCTTCGTCCTGTAGAGTAATTTGACAATTTTCTGTTATTTTTACTTCATAAAATACTTTTCCAGTTCTAAAACCATAGGTTGCTCTTGCTCCAGCCCATACATAGCCAAAGCCATCATTGTGCATTGGTGTTGCTGAAAAGAATCCTTCTTTTTCTATAACCAAGTTCAAATCTGAATCATACCAAGATAAGGCAACAGTATTTTCTTCATATTCTGGCTCTTCGTCTGGCCTTGGCGTTACAATTTGAGTCTTTTCTGATTCGTCATCAGGACTCAATGATCGTTTACGTTTCCGATCATGTTTGGCTTCCTCACTCTTTGAATAATCTTTGTCCTTCTCATCTTGTTCTTTATCCTTACCTTCCATTTCATGATCATATTTGTCTGAACTGTCCATTTCCTCATCATAATTCTTATGCTTTCCTTCTTCCTCACTGGTGATAAGGTGTGCATAAGACCCTGGATCTTCCTCCTCGTTCATTTCAATGTCTTCTGTGAAATCAGGCTGCGAGACCTTTACATCGCTTGTCTTCTTTCCTTCCGATTTCACTGGACTTTCTTGAATAAGATTAGCAGAACTTTTCTGATGTTCAGATTTGGTAGGACTCTTTTGTTGTTCAGGTTTGGTTGGACTTTTTTGTTGTTCAGATTTGGTAGGACTTTTTTGTAGTTCAGATTTGATAGGACTTTTTTGTTGTTCAGATTTGGAAGGACTCTTTTGTTCAGTTTTAGCAGGAGTCTTCTGCTGCTCCACTTTAGTAGGACTTTTCTGCTGCTCCGTTTTAGCGGGACTCTTCTGTTGTTCTGTTTTAGCTGGAGTCTTCTGCTGTTCCGCTTTAGCTGGACTCTTCTGCTGCTCCGTTTTAACAGGGCTTGCTTGCTGTACAGATTTAGGACTTAAAATGTTGGGTTTTTCAGGACTCAAGTGGGGTTTTTGTGCAGTTTTAATAGGACTTTCTTGAGTTGCTTGCGGAGGTTTAACAGGACTGTCTGCAACAGTTTTTACATGACTTTGTTGTACAGATTTAACCGGACTGGGTTGTACAGATTTAACCGGACTGGGTTGTACAGATTTAACAGGACTGGGTTGCGCAGATTTAACAGGACTTTGCGCATCTGGTGTAGGTTTAATTGGACTCTGCTGAACTACTGGCGCTGGTTTTGGACTCTGTTGAACCTGGACAGGTTTAGCCGGACTCTGCTGAGCTTGAACAGGTTTAGCCGGACTCTGCTGTGGTTGAACAGACTTAATCGGACTCTGCTGAGCTTGAACAGGTTTAGTCGGACTCTGCTGAGCTTGAACAGGTTTAGTTGGACTCTGCTGAGCTTGGACAGGTTTACTTGGACTCTGCTGAGCTTGGACAGGTTTAGCCGGACTTTGTTGAGCTTGAACAGGTTTTGCCGGACTCTGAAGAGATGCTTGAGAAGGTTTCGCTGGACTCGGTTGATCTGCTTCTGTACATTTCGTTGGACTCACAGCTGTTTGTGCAGGTTTCGCGGGACTTGTTTTCACATCTTGCGATCCTTTTACAGGACTTGCCTCTCGTTCTTTTTGTTTAGTTTCCGCGGCAGATGCTGGAGCATTTTCTTCTTGCTTTTTTTGTCCTCTTTTCGTCTGTGTTTCTTTTTGAGGAGAGGCTTCTTCTCCTTGTGTTTCTGTTATGGTTGGCAGTTCATGTACCTTTTCTACAACGGGTGATTTAACGGGAGGCTTCTTGTCAGGAGTTACAGATCTGCGGGTAGATCTGGTTCCTCTGGTTGGTGTTCTAGGTACAGGTGTGTCTTGCTCCTGAGATTGTTCCGAATGCCTTGAGCTTCGCATGGACCTTGAAGGCGTCTTCGTTGGCTTTGCAGGTTCTGGAGATTTTTCCCGCTCATTTTCTGCTTCTGAACTCGATCCTCTTTCTTCGGTTGGTTCTACAATTCAAATAAAAAATAAATATATTTATATCAAATAAACATTCAATTCACAAAGAAAAACATTTTTTTAATGCAATTGACAGATTTGAAATTTTAAAATTAATTTACAAGCATAAATAAGAAAAGGACCAAAATTATTTATCTCTCGAATGTTTATGGATTTATTTTGACAATACATGTCAGTTCCATACTAAAAAATGTTTTGTAGGAATGTAAAACATTCCTTTAAAAATTAAAATACATATTCCTTTAACTCAAAGCACGTAATTAAAAGTTACTAGATTTCTTAATTTCATATTTTGATAATCTAATTATCAAAAATAAGAAAATTATGAATCTATATTTATAAATAGTTCTGTAACAAACCTTGATTTAAATTGAAAATAATTTAAAATTTTTATTTGTAGAACCTAACCTAAATCTCAAAATTAAATGATCCTTAAAAACATCACTTAAGATGAATATTCGTAAACAACAAAGAAAAACTTAAAATATAGATACAACAATGCCAAAAATATATCAAATTAAAACCAAAAAATGATAAAAAATACTAAAAACAGTTTTTTATTTTTCAAAAATTAAAAACAGGCTAGTCAAAATTTGACGTTTAATCGTTACAATGTAAATGATTGAGACATTTGTGTCTGAGAATTAATCAAATTGCAAGATCAATATTTAAAAAACAATACGTTTCTCGTGTGAACGAGGTCAGGTTGAAATTATGGCTCACCCTGTAGATAATTTCAAAACAGTGTTAACATGGCAAGCCTTGAAGATGAAATGAAACGGCAATGATTTGCACTCTGAAAGAGAGCAACTTAATCGACATTGTTAAGTGCCTTGAACAATGAGCGATTAACATTTGAAACAATAAGATATTTATCACTTAGTAAAAAACTCACCATTGCCAGACACTCCGTCCAGCGCCTCACGAAGCCGCTCGACAAGGACCGCCTTGTTTCCCTTTGTATCCAGACCTCGTTTCGATAGCTCAGCTCGCAATTCAACAACTTTTAATTTTGCTGGATCCATGATTTATGAATTCATACAATTTCTAGAACACAAGCACTGTTTTTTGACGAAAATGCTTATAAAATGCTCACACACGCGCCACTAACCCGCGTTGCATACACAATATCAATATGGCGCTATTGTACAACAATGTACAACACACTTGCAACGCTCGTATTACTAAAGGCGTCTTATGATTGGCTGAGAATTTTAATTTTATGAAATATCATTTCTGATTGGTTTATATAATTAAACCAGAATTGTCCCGCGGAAATCACTGTCAGTCGTGAAGCATTTCATTGGCTCATTGAGGGCGCGTTTTGCACCCATTGGTCAGCTAACAGACTTTTCAAATTTGATTGGTACATTGGAAGCCACACGTTTTTAACGGCTTTTGGAAAGTTTATTGAATATATGTTTGAGTAACAAAGAAAGACTGATTTAAATTGGACAAGTCACATTGTTCGTCTCTCTTACCTTAATGTCAATTTCATCATAATTTTTCGGAGCCGCTGCAGTGTGAAAATGGCCTAAACAATGGTATAATTACACTTCCCATCTCTGGTTTTAATAACTTTTTACTGCTTAGCAACCCTGATGATGCTAAAATTTATGTAGGAGTATTTTATTCTTACATTATGAAAACTATAAATTTAATTACTAAACTTAAACAAGTTCTGCAACATAATTCGCAGCATATTTTTGAAAAATAATGTACCTTAGTGAATTGTAAATTATGAATGAGACTTTTTTTGTTCTATAGTTCAATGTATCTTGTGATAGATAGAGTCGTTTGGAGTGCACAAATGCATAAGTATATAAGTAGTATATACATATAAAGTATATATATATTTACATTTTGTGACTTGAGCTTGGAATGTCGGGAAGTGACAGTCCCACATTTTTTCACGGACAGCCGTGGTCCAGTTGGATTGAAAGAATTGGACGCGATAAACCACTAAGTAAGATTATTTACATTCACCTAGAAAGATTTCATTTTAATTATTTTTCATTAAAGATGTTTAACTGTTGACATAACCTTCTTATGTATTTGATGGCAATAAAAACATCTTTTAGAATCTGGATTTATTGCAAATATGTAACCAAGTAATGTTTAATTTCTACAATCAGTAACACTAAACACGTGTGTCATATTACGATTTTTATTTCGTAAAATTAAGGCACCTGGTGGTTTATGCGAATTAATTCTGATAAAGCCGCTAAACAAACTCCAGTGTACTCTTATTTACCCTCTGTTAAGGGAAATCGAATGTTTAGTATTTTTTGCGATAAATTCAAAAATTCTATTTTAATTAATAATTCTTCTATGTTTTAAACATACATTTAAAATACATACATTTTAAACTCCCATTTACAAATAAATGCGAATTTTTTTAGTTAAAGAAATACATTTGATGTTTAAATTTCCGCCTTGTGAGTTATAATTTAAATCTGGTTTATTTTGAGAAAAAATAATGACAATGTATTTAAATCATGTGGGATAAAATGAATCAATGATTCAATGTTTAATTATAATAAATCTTAATTTCAGGTGACGATGAACCGGAAATTGAACCTACCAATTCCGTTACTCGACTCTCAGTGGACGGTAAATATATTTTAATGATTTGTACGCTTTTGTTTATAATTGAGCATTTACCTAGGTTTATATTTATCTCATTTTGTAATATTAAAATTGTAATTACTTTAATTTTTCAGATATTGACCTGTACGGTTTTTGTCCTGAAAGAGATAGTTTTTACGGAGTGGTTTGTGAAATATGCAACGCCATAGTGAAACCACAAGCCTTGATTCAGCATATGGGTTTGTATACATCATTCAACTTTTTTTTAGACTTCTTGTTGATACTTTTGAATTGCAATTCCCATGAAATGAATACTAATCAATATTTACTGCTTGTTGAAACGTGATGAGGCGCTTTGGCAACCTCATTTCCAGAGAAGGAAAAAATTAAATTGAAGCTTTGAACAGGACTCAGTTATCAACAACAATCTTCACCCAAGCCAATTCCTAATGCTCAGAATTTATAAACGACGCAAAATTATATTATTTCAGAATGGTTGGATCAAAATATTCTAATCGCTCTTTTCAGCAGAGTACTCGATAGTGACTTTTCTGGTAGTTGTCGCCCAGATTGTCACATACCTCTCCAGTTCATTCTCCTTTCTAAAATTGTTACTTAAAAAGTGTATAGATGACAAAGAAAATTAAAACAAATTTAATTAATTTAATCTCGTAACATGGACACGTAGTGTACAATCTTTAACATCGCTTTTCTACACAAAACTTAAAAACCTCTTAATTATCAAGTTTCTAAACTCCAAGTTGTGAATTCTTGAAAGATTTGTGTTCAAGTGGTATAAATAATGCAGCAATACAATAATATTATTTAATAAAATAATTTATTTCTTTTGCAGAATCTCGGCATCCATCTGGAGTGGTAAATCTTCCTCCTCCTTCAAACCCTATTACTAAATCTCCTGTAAAGACTCCTTATTGTAAATTATCTAAACTAAAGAAAAGTCAGTCATCATCACAAATTCAAGTCAATCATTCTCATGTAAAGAAATCTATAGATCAAATCAATCTACAGTCCACGGTATCACTTTCCACTCCGCATTCTCCATTAGAAACGTTGTCAGGACAATCGTCTCTCAGTGGCTCAACCGCTTCTTCGAGTCCGGGCAAGAACACAAACACAAGCGGACAACCAAAGCGGAAGAGGATAAAAACAGATCGGTCACTTCTGAAGGACAGGGAATATGACCCAGACAAACATTGCGGTGTTTGGAATGAAGAAACATCGAAACCGTGTACTCGTTCTCTCACCTGCAAGGCTCACACTGTCTCTTTACGGCGAACTGTTGCTGGAAGAAGCAAAGCTTTCGACAAATTGCTGGCAGAACATCGTGCTGCCAAAGAGTTTCCAACGAGACCGGCAAAAGTAACTGTCACTGGAACAGTAACAGTGTCTTCTGATGTAACTAACCTCAGTTCCTTAACTCCTAACACTCCTATTTCCATAGCAGAACCAGATACCCCCAGTTCACCGCCTGTTTTATCACTGCCAGATACGTATCCATTGCCACAGGTAAGATATCTTTCGATACATTTCATGTTCTTAATTTTAATTTCACATGTTTTTAATTTCATACTTGTATTCATTATTTTTAGTTTACAAAAATTGTATAATTCCAAACTAACATACTTGTGAACTCTTGCCCAAATCATTCAGAAGTTTTTGATACACTCAATCACAAATGCTGCGTTTGTATGTTTTTATCTTATGCATGGTTTCTAGAAATGATCGTGAAGGATTACAATTTATTTCCTTTTTGGATTTCTTAACCGCAATTTATTTGAATTGATTTTTTGTTCGTTTTTAATCTTCCTGCATTGTTAATTGTCTCAATGGCAATGAAACTTTTCGAGTTGCGAAGGCGGTTCAATTAAAAACGTTTTACGATTGAAACTATCAATAAGGAATGAGGATCTTTAAAGCAGATTAAAAAATCAATCATCCTGTTTAAACACGATTAAGAAACACAATTGTAAAATTGCAAAACAATTGAAGATTTTAAATCGTCAATCGATCATTATTTTAATGAAATTGATTAAGAAATTAAAGATAAATAAAGATTTTTGATGTTTAAATTAAAGATAAGTAAGAGATTTTAATAATTTGTAATAATTATTAAATGATTATTTCTAGAAGAAACCTTTGCGATACGAATCTTTCCAAGTTCAACATTTATGTGCTTGAGTGAAAATTAAATATTTCTTTAATTATAATGAAGCTTCTAAATGATAACAGAATTTTAATATTTTAGTTTTGAATGGAAACGTAATGAACAATTCTTTTTGTCAGTGAACAATTTATTTAAGAAAATAATAACGTCTGTAGCAGTATCTTTTTATTACTGACTACTTACTGAAAACGTTATATTTAGAAAGGTTTACGAATTTAGAATTAAAGAGACAATAAATCAAAAAAGCAAACTATTTGCTGAACTTTAGTCAACATAATTAAGTTGTTTGTCAAGATAGTCATGGGATTTTTTTAAACAATTCATAAAGTCGAAACCTTTCTAAACATCATAAATTGTTCAGTTATTTTTTTAAAAAACACAGACCTGCGAAATAAACTTCTTTTTTGAAACTTTATAATGGGTTTCTAGAGGGTTTTAATTCGCTAAAACGAATGTTTTCAAAATTGCACGAATTTAATCGCTAGACAATTACTAGATTATATTTCAATCTAAATGTACGAAAATATGAGAGCAGCAGTCGATGGTTAATCAACTTGATCTCTTTGAAGAAAAAAATTACTTAAAATTCGAAATATTTGCCGAAGTGTACTAAAAAGGAGTATTAGAACAATCAAAGGGTATAATTAATTAATTAATTGAATGTAAATACAATAATTGAACTTTGTTATTTAATTAATTAATGAAATTGATTAATTAACAGTAAGTAACTTTATTAGGCAAATCCGCCCATATAAAAATAAAAATTACAATAAGAATATGGGTGGATTTGTCTAATAAAGTTACTTACTAGATTAATTAACATTATTTAATTTTGAAACTTCATAGCATTTCGATTTTTTTTATATGCTTTTTTCTTGTGTGAATAAACTTTAGAATTACTTTTTGTTTCTGAAACTCGCAGGTCTGTGAAATGAATTATACAAAAATGAATTTGTTGTCTGAAACTGAAAATAGAATTTTAATGAGTTAAAATTATTCTCAAATCGTATAGCACCTTTGATTTTGATTTATAGTTAACTATTCGTAAGTATGACGTGGAAGATTTTTGTAAAGATTTTACTGTTTTTTCAGATAATAATTATAAAATTTTAACTTTTCAGGATTTTTTTTGCTTCAATCGTATTAGTTGTGCAAAAAATGTATTTTTGTAGAAACTTTAATGAAGTAGTTCATTTTATTTACTATTATTGTTGTTATTATTATTGTTATTATTGTTATTATTTTTATTATGTTATTACCTATTATTATTTTATTATTATTATTTTATTATTATTATTATTTTATTATTATTATTATTATTTTATTATTATTATTATTATTTTATTATTATTACTATTATTGTCATTATTATATAGTATTTATTAAAAGATTTATTAAATATTTTAAAAAATTAATTGTTTGAATAATTTTTAAAAAGGGATTTTTTTAATAAGAGAAAGTTAAAGCGACTGGCCATTATATTGAATTTGTTTTCCTTTTGTCGCGATTATTTTAATATTTTTATAATAATCATCTTTTTAATTTTAATGAAAGCTAAAATGAAGAGAGCTGTTGAATTATTAAAGAAAAACAATATTTTTACTAGTTTCGTATTAATGTTGTTAAGCCCTTATGATAAGAATACTTATTGAATTAAATGAATTTTCATTTCTACACTTTTCTTCATTTAGTTTTCGTCATTTTTAGTTAATGTGATTACTAAAATTTAATTTTAAACCTTTAGGTCCTCTTTTAATGATAGAGTATCAATTTTATTTTTCATTTAACTGATAATAAATTTATTTATAACTGATAATACATTTACTTATAACTGATAATAAATTTACTTATAACTGATAACAAATTTACATACCTGAAATGTAGTTTTTGTATAATTTTCATACATTTGTGGATCTAATTATAATATTTCATTATTACTTATTAAACGTTTTATTATAAATCGTACAACTGGTACTATTTATTTATCCCGTTTTAAAAATAAGCAAGTTTTAATTATGTTTAGCGTTCTTTAGTACTTTTTAGAGTTCACAATTACGAATCCAGTTTCTTTTTCTTTAGTAGTCTTTAGAATGTTTTATGAATAAAAAGCTTTTTATTTTGTTGAAAATCATTGTCGAATAGTGTTAAATCGATACCTTCGTGTAGAATTGGCCTATCTTGGAGTAACTATCAGTGGATTATTGTCTCAATTTTTTTAGATAATCTTTTTTGCAAGTTTTATTGCTTTGCATTTTAACAAGTCGAATTGAATTCTTTTTACATTCTCATCAATAATGAGAGTGTATTTTTATTTATCTTTATTTGATGAATTTTATTCAATTACATAAACTAACGGATATTATTAATAAGATTAAGAGTATTTGCACATTTCTTGCGTATATTTTAGAACGTCTATTTTGTTTAAAAAATCAAAGCAGTAAAAGATACAAAAGAGAGAAAACATTTATAAAATTGAATAAAGAGTTGAAATAATAATCTACTGACAGTTGTTCCACGATGGGACAATTCTACACCAAAGTATCGAAATGCATCCTGACACTCTGGATTAAATGCAATCAGCCGGTTCAGTACTTTGAAAAATGAGTGTCAGTTGATACTTCTTTTTGTTTTGTTATTACAGGCTGTTGATTTGCTTTATCGGTGTCTGGCCCCGCATGGCTCCATTAAACCTGTAAGGCATGGTTTCTTTTGGGTTTTAAAACTGATTTCTATTTTTAATTGTGACTGCACCATGACCAAAATTTTTCTTTTTTTAGACAAAGCTGGAGGATGATTTTGCAAATGAAGAGCTGAGACTGGAATCAACGTTGGCTCGATCTACAAGCACTGTTTCTTCAATGACAACATCGATTTCTGTTGTTTTACCATCATTGTCACCAAGATCATCAGTTCCTGAAGAACCAACTGTAGCTATGTTAATTCCCGTTACTAATTCTTCAGCAATGCAAGTTGGATCAGCTCCAATGCCAATAAGACAACCTGTTGTTCCAATGGCTCTTGAAGCAAAACCATCGGTGGATATTGATTCCGTCAATTCGTCAATCTATTCGCCTGTTTCTTTGTATAAAGACAATTCTCATCTTGTGGTTCAATTGCCATTATCAAATAATTCTATTCAACAATCAGTCTCTAAAAATTATCATACTCAATCGTCAATGTCTGTACTTAATATTTTTAGTGCAACTGATCATTTAGATTTTAAGAGTAATCAAATCAACGGTAAGAATGTACATTTTGAAGCTAATCAGAACAGTCCTATTAGTCAGGAAATAAAGCGAAGCAAACACGATTGTTGTCCAGAATTCTCAGCAACTATTCAACTCGAGGCGAATACCACGTCTACACCTTATCCTCATTTTGAGGACATTTCTTGGTCAAATTGTCATCCAGAACCATTGGCTGTAAGCCGATGGCTACGAATAACATCTAGTCGTAAGCAGTATAATTTTAATATTCACTGACATAGGACCCTTCCCACACCAGGCTGAGAATTTTGTATTACATTTATTATCTACCTCTTTTGTTACTGTGTCTCAAGCCTGTTGATTGGGAAATATTGTTGTCACTCATCTATTCCACTGTTTAACGTTTAGTTACCTTTTCTTATGACTATTAAATACATTTGTATAGAAATTAAGGCTGTGCAATTTTATTCCTTAAAATTTTTTTTACTTGACCATTTCTTTGGAAAATACCAAGGCAACAATCCGGTAATTTAAAGTATTTTTTACTGTTTTTTTTTCTTTTCAAGAATGGGACATCGAATGTGTATGTTATATTTTTATTTATGTCTGGAAATAAAACATCTTTTTTATATTTTAATTCATTACATTATTTTTTAGTTTACTGCATGATATGTACATATTTATTCGCAGTTTTTCATTATGCAAAATAAATTGTTAAGGTACTTTGTGAATATCATATTATGTTCTAAGGCTCTTGAATAAATATTTATTGATTGTGTAAATGTTTAATCATTATCTTTAATTTAAGTCTGTTTAGATTCTTCCACATTTTAGTCATTAATTAATTAAGCTAAATAATTAATTAAACTAAAAATAATATATGACTGTAACTGCAATTTAAAAAAAATACTATGGAATATAAATAGTTTGAGTTTAAAATTTCTAATTATGGACTCACTTTTTTAATATTAATTATTTATATGTTATTATTTAAATTTGAGTTATTGCTAAACATAATACCATGGGTGTCAATAGTAATCTTTATAACAATGTTTCTTAAACATTTAAAATCGAAATTAAGAATAATTAGTAAAAAAATTATTTGAAAACTTTTAAAATAAACTAATGCAATCAATTGCTGTTAATGGCATTATAAAATTAAGTAAATTTATTGCCTGGCAGCCTTCAACACTTTTCATTTTCGTTGCTTTTTTCAAAAGAAAAGATATTAGAATCAATTTCTTCAACAGAAAAACCATTTTTTAGCTCCACAAAGTCGTTTTGAGTTATTTTTAATAACAATTATACTCTTTAGCTCTAAATCCAATCTTTAAAATCAGCAAATGGCAAGGTGTTTCATTTTCGTTGCTTTTTTCTATTCAGAAGCTACTAGAATTAATTTTTTCTCCACAAAACAAAATAAATATTTATTTTTTAAAAATTTTTTACTTTAACAGAAGTTTATATTTAACAGAAGTAACTATTGTTACTTATGAACTATTGGTGACATATAAAAATTATTATAAATTTTAGAATTCTCATTTTTTAATAATAGTTTCTTCTTAATACTGCTCAAGGTTCCTTTTTGCACAAAAAATTTCTCTATGTGGAAGCAAAATGTTCATGAAATGAATATAATTTTCCACTTGTTTAATATTGTTAAACATCTAGTAATTGATTTATTAAAACAAATATTAAAACAAACTATTTGTACAAATTATTCAATCCTTTAATATAAAAACCTATTTTCAATGTTCTAGAGCTAACTTCACGTTGATGAACGTAAACAATTTCAAATCATAGAGTGTTTGCCGGTTGGCGTCATTTGTAGCAAAAAGTTAGTTTTTAATAGGTTTCTCGAACATAATTTATAATCTTTAATGTTACTGTTGATTATTTTTAAGCAGTTAGTGTTTTTTGAAATTGAATTACAAAAATCATTGTTATTCTGAAGCTGAAAGCGAATTGTAATATATATGGTTATGTTTGTCTCTGTTTCAAGAATATAGTTAATTTTTTATCAATTCAAACATCTCCAGGTGCTGAATATACATTTTCAGGTAATTAAAGTTACTTTCTTTAAACTTTGAACTTTTTTTTGATTAATTGAAACATTAATTTTAAAATCTCTATTTCTTGTCGGCTTAATCTCAAAAAGTGCGTATTGCGGATTTGTTTTTAACACTCAAGTGTATATATTTTATAATAAATTTATGATTTTAAAACGTAATTATAAGAATTTCTGTATTTAAAAACTTTATAAACAGTCATGGAATTAGTTTTTATTGAAAATAGTAGAAATTATATAGTATAATAGTAGTGTTGTAGTTACACGTCGATTTGTTTTGAAGTTCTTTCTTCGTTTGGAATAACAATCAGTCTAAATACTCTATAAATAAAGAATTTTTTGAATTCTGATATAGATAAATAAAGAATATGGGAATAAATATACAAATAAGCATCTAAACAGAGGATTAAAGTAAAAGATCCGTTTTAAATATATTTTTACAAACTTTTTTAAAATTATAACATTTCTAAAAAAAGTAGTTTAACATTTGCAATAACAATAAAATATTTATTCTGTTTTTTTCTTGGGATTCAAGTACGCTTTCCTGTAAAAATTAGAAAAGAGTACCAAGTTAAAGATGACATTTGGAATCATAGCTATTCCTGGGAATTTAGGAACTTTGCAGGTGGGATGTAAAGATACAATAGCGTGGAAAATTAACACAACAAATTGAACCTAGAACAATAAATTTTAGTTAAATTAAGCATAAGCAGTTGTTAAATAAAAATTAAACTCATAGTTTACCATTTGTGCAATTGTTATGTAACGTTTCAAAGGAAGAATCACATCCTTAATTCCGTCAATACTACTGAGCAGGTAGTACGTGTACATTATAACATGAATCGAACAATTTAATGCTGGATAAAAAACAGCCATTCCTGAAGCAATGTATCTTGTAGAAACCAAAGCAATTAATACTGTTGTAATGTGATGATACACGTGAAGGAAAGAAATTTGATTATTTTTTTTCCTGAGTACAAAAACTCCTGTTTCAATCAAGTCAATAACTTTTAATAAAGTTACATGATGACACGCTCTGGCTAACTATAAACATTTCACAAGGTTAAAATTAATTAATAATTAAATTAACGAGTAAATAAATTAATATTTACATTAACGAATAAATAAATTAACAATTAAATGAACGAATATGTAAATTAATAATAGAATTAATTATTAACCTTATTCGTTTAAATAGTAAATAATTGTAAATTTGTTATTTTATTTGATATTATTTGTTAATTTAGAAAAATAACGTACTCTAACAGCATCGGGATCCATAGAATAATCTCCTGCATCGCATCGTAGAGCTGTTGCATCAGGATGAACTATTAATATTTCTCTTACGATATATGCATTTGCTATTATTTGAAAAATGTTGTAGAACTTGATAAATGTTTTTAGTTCATATGCAGGCTTGTTTTTCATATATCGAGGTCCCAAATAGAAAATAAAGATTATATAACTAAATATTATTAGTAATGTAGGCCACAAACTTCCCATCAAAAGCCAGTTCGTTACTCGTGGATCTTAAACAAAAATATTAAAATAACAAAAGTTAAGAAAATTTTTGAAAAAATAGAATAAGCGCAATTTAAATTAATTTGAATTATAATTGAATTGAATATTTTCTCTCAAATACTGCAAACATTAATAAAATTAATAATTTATAAGTTAATAAAATAGAAAAATTAATAAATCAAAAATAATCAGTAAAAATTAAAATTAAAACCATAAATGTAAATTATCACGAATAACAAATGTTTGCAAAAATCTGTTTAATTTTGAATACAATTAACTTTTTGTGATTAACTTTTTGTGAAAGAGATTAATGAATGTAAACAAATAATTATGTTTATAAAAATAATGAATTAATATAATTTATTGCTATACTACACGGAAAAGACTATCCACTTAGAATAACTGGAATTCCGGTTAAGCCTCATTTAACATTTTTTTCGTTATTTACCGGACGTCCTGTTAAAATAACCGGAATTTTGATTAAAATAACTGGACAAAAATTTTAGATGAGGCTTAACCGGAATTCCAGTTATTCTGTATTTTTTTCCGAGTAAATATAAAATAGATGTACTATACAAATGTATACAAACGTATATTCATTTTCTTCAAAGAAGCAATGTATTCTTAATTTAAAATCCATATTTCTGTCAAGAAATTTAAATAATAATTTTTTAAACTCTAAAAAAATTGGCTTGTTTAAAAAAAATTAATTAATTATGGATTTAAAAGATTTACTCTTCTTTTTGCTTCCTTATAGAGGAAGCATTGTAATCGTGACAATTTTCGATTTTCTAAAAATAGTCTAAATCAACTAAATTTCATCCAAAAAGCATAAATACG
>WNHD01000841.1:0-24177 GCA_011057455.1 Ganaspis sp. Gsp50
TATAATATACTTTTTAGATGAAAATATGTTGATATAGACTATTTTTGGAAAATCGAAATTCGTCACCGTGACAATGCTTCCCTATGAGGAAGCAAAAGATGGCAAGTGAGCATCTTTTTTATTTACGTAAAGTTACAATTTCATTCCATCCTTTTTGTGAAAATACAAATGATGAAACTGTTCTATTGTACTTTTCAAAACTAAGTGGGCAAATTATTAATTGTATTTTTTCTAAAACGCAACATCTATAATAAAAACAATGCTTCCCTTTGAGGAAGCAATTGACAAAACGAGAAATAATGAAATCATAAAATAATCATCATATGATAAACATAGAATAAAAAATATTGTAACATTTTTATTTTATTTTTTTTAATATAAATTTATATAAAGTATAAATTGTAATAAAAAGATCGAATTTAATTTTCTTTTCAATAAAAAGAAAAATAAGCTAATAACAAATAAAACAATATAATAGTAAAAAACAAAATCTATGAATAAAAAATTACAGTATAGAAAATAAAATGTTTTTTGCTTGAAGCGTGTTTAGCGAAGAAATAAACTATGGAAAGAATTTTCAGTGGAATAATGTTGTGAAAAAATCGTTTACGATGCAGTGTTTAATTTTGTATGGTGTAAATTTCCCTATTGTTGGTTTAGCGTGAATGCGTGGTTAAATCACAGAGATCGTTAAGTTTCAAAGGATTTACGAGGCGTGTCGAGCGAAAGGACGTGCGTCGATCGATAATTTCTTTGGCAGTTCAGCGCCTGGCTGGATTTCCGCCAAAAATGATTTTCTGTACGAATTTAATGCACACGCTCTCACACTTGCATTTACAATCTTATCTACATCTTTTTAAGGGTATGTATGAAAATATGACGTATAATGAATTGCTCTGGTTGCTTTTACATGACTATTATTAGGAGAGCAAGAAACCAAGATCAATATATAGATATTTCATTTTAAAATTAATTATTTGTTTATGAAAAACTCGGTTTCGGTTCAGGTCTATTCTGTACTTTATTATTTCTAGCGAAATATTCCTTGCTTAGTTTAATATTATTTTTTCAATATTTAAATGTGATTTATTCAGTATTTGAATATTATTTATATAATATTTTTAATTTGTACAATTTATGTAATACTCTTGCGCATTTTTAATAATAATAAGTCGCATAGGGTACTACTGCGCATGCCTTAGTTGCAGGAATCTCTACTGCGCATGCTTAAATTGCAGGAATCTTTACAGCGCATCTCTAAGTTATCAGGATTACCACTGGGCACGTTTCAGTTGTTCAAATAACTACTGCGCATGTGCGAAACACTACTTCACATGTGCGAAATACTACTGCGCATGTATTATGATTAAAGATACTACTGCGCAAGTCTAGCTTGCACGAGGCGCATTTTTTGAATCACAAATGATTCAATTTTCTTTAATTTGACGAATTGAATGAAAATAAATTGACGTTTCTCCAGCTTTCTCAAAAAGAAAATAAAATTGCTTGCACGAATTGAAAATTGTTCATTCGAAAGGTTTTAAATTTTAATTTCTTTGCATATTTGGCAAGATTATCGAATGGGGTTACCTTTTTTTATCTCCGATTTATGACCCTCTCAAAAATTTAGATGCAGACATCTTTAACCTTTAACTGCAAAATGTATCTCTATTATTTTCGTTCTCGAATCCATGATTGATTTAAATGTGTCGGAGAAAACATTTGTTTATTGAAATGCAATAGAAATTGTTCTAAAAAATAAATAATGAAGAGAGATTTAATAAAAAAAAAATTAAATTATAATAATTAAATTTAATTTAATTTAAAAACATAATATTTAACAATATTGAAACAATTTTGACAATTATAATTAATAAAGGACCAATTAATTGTAATGATACTAATAATAATTGATAAAATTTCAATCAATTTCAATCGTTTTGATTGTCTCTTCTAAAAATTCGAAAAAACGTAAACAACAAAAGAGACAGAGATCCTTGTTATGATTTATAGACTGGACAACATTGGTCGTTATTTTTATCGATTCTCGATTTCAAATTACAACTTTAAAAATTTTGCAAATCTGACTCATGTAGCAGTTTCTAAAACAAACATTTTTATTTTCGAACGCCTTATTTTGGCACGTAAGCATTTCTGATAGTTTACAAGAAAGAGTGTGACACTCGTTTTTGCAAATAATATTCAATTATAAAATTATTTTCAAAAAACTTTAAAACTCGAAGTAATTGATATTTAAGAATTGCTATTAATTAAGGCTTATCTAGTTTCAGACAATTAATTTTTCTCAAGAAACGAAAAAAATATTCTTAAAGAAGATCAAAAGTAAAAAAGAATTTTAAAAAATTATAATCTTCACTTCTAGACTATACATTCGTTATTCCAGAGACTAATATTTTTTACCTTGAAGAGGAACAGTGACAAAATATGAGCAATTAGTCTTGGTTGTGTTTCAAAAAGTCTGTTAATTTTTAAAAAATGATTGACTTTTCTTGTGTTTAGGTTGTATAATATACCGAGCAAACATGCATCTATGCTTTTTGAAAAAATGTATTTTTTTGTTTGCAGCATAAAATTAAGAAATTGTCAAAACAAAATAAATCTCAATGAATTTAAAATTTATTTGAAAATGTTTTAAAATATCCTTTTAGAATAAATTAATCGCAATAAAGTACGATGATATTAATTGAATAATGCTGTAATCTGACAATGAATAATAAATATGAGATAATTTTATACATTCATTTAAGTAATGTATGCAAATACATAATAAATATATAAGATAATTTTATACATTTGTTTAACTAATCTATAAAAAAGTAGATTTCATTATTACGATCATTCACAACTGATGTTAATATTTAATTGATTTTCTTTTCTTGTCTGGCCGATATTGGGTCACATAAATATTAAATGGTAATGTCGTTAATTGTTTTTCCATGAAATAGTTATTTTAAAAGTGTCTGTAAATTGAATTAAAAATTCAATGTTATTTAAAATTAACTTAATTATCTTAATAACTATTTTTGGAAGATAGAACTCAAAAAAACTCTAAAATTGATTATTTATTTAAACAAATTGAATTGAATCACTAACAGTAATATTATTTTTGATTTTGAATACAATTATTTACTCTGAAATATTTATAAATTGTGGTTAATTTTCTATAGATTTCTTTTAGTAGATTTATGAGAAATAGATAAAACGTTTATCTATTTTAGTGAAACTTTTCGCTATTAAAAAGAGGAATCATTTTTTGCTTGCAAAGATTGTTAATGAAGAGATTAGTTAATTGTATAATGATAGTTTTAAGCTATAAATTAAAATAGAACAAAAATGTAATATAAAGCAGATAGGTATGTAAATATTCAAGTATCTAATAACATCAATTAGTAACATTTAATAATTATTGTCAGGTATTTACAATTTATTACAATTGTTATATTTAATTAAAATAGTAATTCGCAATATCCAAATTTTCACAGAATTATGGCATATTGGAAAATGATTACAATTATTTAATAATTCGTTTAATATTATTTAATAATTATACTCTAATTATATAACAATTATACTGAAATTATTTAATAATTATACCCCAATTATTAAAAAATTATATTCCAATTATTTAATTATTATATACTCTAATTATTTAATAATTATACCCCAATTATTTAATAATTATATTCCAATTATTTAATTATTATATACTCTAATTATTTAATTGCTTGAATTTTTCATAACAATTACAATTATTTAATCATTACTGCAAGTATATACTAATAAATTCAGAAAACTGATAAAAATTTATGCAAAAAATCCCAAACTCTTAATACCTTTACCTCATATGAAAATTATTTAATTCCTATTACTAAATTGTTAATATTATTGTTAATGATAATACTTGACGTAATAATAATTATAACAGCAATAATAACAATAATGATAATAATAATAATAAAAAAAACAATAATAATAATTACAATAATAATAAAAGTAATAATAAAATGTAGTTTGTATCAAATAAATCATTTATTTGCAAAAAATAAGTAAGTTATTAGGCTCTGAGATAAATATATCGTTATTCGAATCAAATAAATTATATTTAATCAAAAAAAAAAAAATTCTCTGGGAAACAAAATATTAGTTTCTAAAATTGATTACAATCTATAATAAATATTACAAAATATTTGTAAAGCAGAGTACAAAAAATTGTAACTTATTATTTGCATTAGAACCATCATAAAAGATGTTAATTAAAATAAAAATTAGAAGAATTTTAATTACCTTTTGGTCGATTATGAACTGGAATACAGATGAAAATCTCTTTCGATTGGCACAGGATTAATTGAGAGAAGCTGATAATGCTAAGCAGCAATCGTTTCCTGATATTTACATTTTTATTTGAATTTGAAAAACTCCCTTTCTAAAAATTATTATTGGTCACTTTGGCACGGTTTGTATGTCATTGACTTCTCACTGAGAAAATTTATTATCAGTAATTAATCACCGATTATGCTCATGAAAGCAACGCGGTTACATTTTCGCTAACACGCGTGTTTAGCGTCTGGAGCGTCGCGACGCCTCCCGTTGCTTTTATAGAGTCTGACGTCGCGCAGTCGTGGTTCGTAAAGGGTGGAAAATCAGTGTCACTACGTGATAAAACATGCCACTTATTTATCTAAAGAAAAAAGAAACACACACGCACACGTTTTAAATTGAATTTGAAGTTAGATCAAAATGATGCTCTTATTGAAGTAATAAATAATGAATTATAACTACAATCAAATTTTACGAAATTAAAATTTTGATTTAATTTTCCAGTTACCAATTTGCATTAGTTTCCATTCAGAATCCATTTGTGCAAATTTATTTCGTTTTTATTTCAACAAATAAAATTGCAACAAATGAAATGCAATTTAGAACAATTTAAAAAACATGCATTCTGTTGTAATAATTCTGTAATCGTTTTCTAAAACTATGGTAATTTTACTTCTTTTTGGAATTTACTTACTCTTCATTTTTTATAGTTTTATTTGTACACAGATGGTAGTATTTGATTTGTTTTAGAAAATGAATAAATTGAAATATATATCCCTTATACTTGTATAAAGAAATTCTATTCTTGAATTAAGAATAATTAATTCAGTCAAGAATAAATATTTGAATAAATACTTGAATCATGAAGAAATACTTGAAGCAAGAATAAAGACTTGAGTAAAGAATAAAAAATTGAATCACGAATAAATAATTGAAACAAGAATAAACTCTTGAAACAAAAATAAACTCTAGGAACAAGAATAAACTCTAGGAACAAGAATAAACTCTTGAATCAAGAATAAATACTTGAGTCAAGAATATTTATATCATAAATAAATACTTGAGACAAGAACAAACAAGTACTTGAATAAAGAATTAACTTTTGAATCAAAAATATACTCTTGAATCAAGAATAAATACTTGAGTCAAGAATAGGTACTTAAATCATGAATAAATACTTGGATTGTTCTTATTCTTCTTCTTATTCTTCTTCTTCTTCTTGGGTTTGTGGCCTAGTATGGCCAATTCATTCACTCTAAATTATATCCAAAATACTTGGATTAACAGCAAACTCTTGAATCAAGAATAAACTCTTGAATCAAGAATAAACTCTTAAATCAAGAATAAAAACTTGAATCAAGAATAAATACTTGAGTCAAGAATATTTACATCATGAATAAATGCTTGAGACAAGAACAAACAAGTACTTGAATAAAGAATTAACTCTTGAATCAAAAATAAACTCTTGAATCAAGAATAAATACTTAAGTCAAGAATAAGTACCTAAATCATGAATAAATACTTGGATTCTTCTTCTTCTTCTTCTTGGGTTTGTGACCTAGTATGGCCAATTCAATCACTCTAAATTATATCCAAAATACTTGGATTAACAGCAATCTTTTGAATCAAGAATAAACTCGTAAATCAAGAATAAAAATTTGAATCAAGAATAAATACTTGAGTCAAGAATACATACTTCAGTCAATAGAAAATGCTTGAGTCAAGAATAAATACTTGAGCAAAGAATGATTATTGTTGAATTAAAGATAGATTCTTGAATCAAGAATAAATAAATAAGGAATGCATGTTTGAATATGATCAAACATTGAATAATAAGAATTGATTGATTAAATAATAAGTCGAATATGATACATAGTTGAATCAAGACAAATAATGGAATCAAAAATAAATAATTGAACAAGAATAGATACTCGAATGAAAATACATACTTGAATCAAGAACAAATACTTGAATGAAGAACATATATTTGAATCAAGAACAAAGAATTCAATCAAGAACAAATAATTGAATCAAGAACAAATAATTGAATCAAGAACAAATAATTGAATCAAGAACAAATAATTGATTCAAGAACAAATAATTCAATCAAAAATTAATATTTGAGAATGCTAGTAATAATTGAATTGAGGACAACTATTTGCATAAAAACTGAATAATTGAATCAAGAATAAATACTTGCACTGAGAACAACTTCTTGAAACAAAACTAAATAATTAAAACAAGAGCAAATACTCAAATTTTAAAATATACAAATATCAGGTATACGTATTGAATGTCCGATTCTAATTGTAAGAATAAATGAATTTAGATAATACATTAATATAAAAATATTAATATGAAAATATATTTTACAAATACATTACATTAATATTTGATAATTTTTTTAATGAACAGTTGTTCTTAATATTAAAAAATAAAAATTGTTTTTTACAGATTTACCGACCGTATTTCATTGATCATTATCTTACGAATGAACTTTATCATTTATGTTGTTTTCTATTTATTTGCAATTTCATTGCAGTAAGTTATTCATGCTATTCTATTGTGAAAACTCTTCTTACAAACGAATAATCCCCAGACATATTGAAACACTAAAATTAAATTTTTGCCATTTAAGAATGAGAGACAATAGAATGAGACAACTTTCTAAAGAGATGGCAATTTTAATCAAAATCAATATTCTATAAAACAATGCTGCATAATATCCGTAACTGAAACGTGGGCGAGTATTTTTCAGGATGTTGTAAACAGAACTTGTCTGCAAGAGAGAACCAGCAGAAAGTTATTGACAGATATTGACTATTTAAGGTATTGTTTCATTGAATAAGTGAAACCATTGTTTATGAAATTATAAAGACACAGAGTACCTTTAGCTAACATATCAAGGTCATTTACCGATTATGTAATGATATTTTAACCCCCCAGAAATATAATCTACGTCAAATTGACGTATTTCATGTTCTTTGTTCTTTTCCCTCCTCAATAATCTTTCTTATTTATGATACCAAAAATAATATCCAACAAAGCGGATGTACTAATATGTTCTTCAAAATTTAGATTTATTAATAATTAGTATTTATAATTATAATTCTCCTTAATTTATTTCTCTAGATTCTTGCTTTAAATTTACAAAAATTTTTGTAGTAAAAACTTTCTATTTTCAGCCTAAAAATATCAAAATATCGATATCATAATATGAAAGTTGAGACACTTTCGAAATTCCAAGATGGCGTCCCCAAAATGGCTGCCTACGAAAATAAAAACCAAATAAAGTGTTTGATCAAAATTGAAATTCTCATTCTATTATAAAAATTTGATATTATTGTTTATTTATTTTGAAAACAACTACTGAGTATTTGTTTCTAAAGCACGAACAATTTTTGTTAAGTTGTTTATACACGAACAATTATTGATCAATTATTTGTTCTGTAGAATAATTATTGTTAAATTGTTTGTATTGTAGAACAATTATTGTTTAATTATTCGTACTATAGAACAATTATTGTTAAATTGCTTGTATTGTATGAACAATTATTGTTCTATTGTTTTTACTGTACGGCAGTTATTGTTAAATTGTTATTACTGTACGAACAATTATTGTTCAATTGTTTGTACTATATAAACAATTATTGTTGTATTGTTTATATTTAACGAACAATTATTATTATTATATTTATATTATATTATTGTATTTGTATTACTTAAAAAATGTATGGTCTAGTAAAATTAAAACCACTTGTTTTTTCTTCAATTACGTCCACGCCAGATTTTTGGATTAAATGAAAGGTTGCAGGAAAATTAATCGTGCTTTGCGGATCGCATTCTTAGAATCTCCGCGATATTTTTTTTAGCAAAAGTCGAGCAATCGACTTCTCAACGTGGAAGACCTTTGAAATAGTAGGTGAAGGTGATAGAATTTAAAATCTACAATAGAAAGTTTAAATAGAAGCCTTTATGATTTCTTTAAAGCCTATTTTTTACATGCACAGACAAAGCTTCTCAAATTCTTTTTTATCTAAATTTGATAATTATTTTTCTTTTTTTCATAACAATTTTTATTTACACGCAAAAATTTATTTTTTTAGAATCACGAAATATTTCACTAAAATAGCTTTTCACTAAAATAGCTATGTATTTCACAGAAATAGCTATGTATATATTCCACTGAAAAAGCTATTTACTTCATTGACACAGATACAAAATTACCTGTTTTAGTGAAACTTATCATTGGTATGAAACTTTTTTGCGTGCTCTACTCTCTGGATTTGAATTTGTAAGAAACTTACTTAAATAAAAAAACTGACTTCTTGGTTTGAATAAAATTTGATTTAATGAATTAGTCACTTTTAAAATGTAACTAAATAAATTAGTTAAAAGTACCAAATGTTGTTTTAGAGTAAAATTAGTTAAATTAAATTAGTTAAATTTGAATCAAGTTCAAAAACGTGATTTTTTCCAAATTAAGGTATTATTTAATTCCAGAGAGTCCTTTATTAACAATAGATCGAAATCAAAACCTCTTATGAATGAAATTCGTAAAAGAACTTAAAAAGAAAATTGTATATTGAAGAAAGTATCATGATAATCAAATGTTAAAGGAAAATCTTTTGCATCAGAGAGAAGACTAGCTTTGAAGGTTGCATCATAATTTGGTTCAATTGAGTTTTGTATTGATGGAATATACTGACGTTTATTGAGAAGAAAAAAAGTGAATAAAACGAGAAAATAAATGCATAAGTTTATCAAACATAACAGTTACAATACTCACCTTTCTAAGTTATCAATGACGTCAAAAAAAAGTCAAAAAAATAAAAAAAGTTTTTTTTTTAAATCTATGACTAAGGAAATCTTCCACTCAAATAAAAATCGAATAAAAGAGATTCGAGTTTATAGACGTTGAATAAAAAATGTTAATTAATGAAATAAAATAAATAATAATTATAATTAATAAAATTTAGATCAAAAAATGAATTTTTTGTATTGTAATTATTTTTTTCATTAAAATTTGGGGAAATTATTAAAGGGCCTAAAGATTATTTAGGAAGGTCAAAAAGAGAAAGATAATGATTGTAAATCGCTTATGTAACTCAGGTTAAATTTAAACTCAAAGTCAAATAGAAAAGCAGAAAATTTATAAACGTTGTATCCTAACAAATTTCAAATTGTTTGTAGTGTTTATAGTGACCTTCTGGAAGTAAACTAGTCTGTGACATTCACCCTGAGATTCAGTTTGCTTTTAGCCAGTGTTTATGAAACTTCATTAAGAAAAATTCTAAAATTTGTAGTGATTAGAAAAATCTGCAGGCAGGTAAAGAAATTCCATTATTAACTCAAAAATTAAAAAGTTAATAATAAAACGTCAAATTAAAAGAAACAAATTTTTGCAATTTTATCGAAATGATTTTATTTAAAAATAATTGTATTGGAAGGTATTGATAAACAAATTTAGACGAGTTTAGGACTTAAAAATATTTTTAACGATTTTTTGACGATTTTTGCAAAACTATTTCTTCTAAAAATAATGTAACTAAAAAAATGAATAAAAACTGAAGAAATATAAACTAAATAAATAACGAAAATAAGTAAATAACGAAAATAAATAAAGAATTAATGCATAAAAATAAAAAAAGGAAAAATGTAAATGCAAAATCTTCTGGAAAATTGAAAAACATTGTTATTAAAAATTGTTTTTAACAGCAGATTCATTGACAAATAGTCTTAAAAAATTAATGCAAAATCTCAAATTCAAAATTGACGGTTGAGGACAGATTTCAAAAATAAAAGTATCTATGTTTAGAGAACTACTGGAAATATTTTGAAAGTTTAAGGGATTTTTAAAAAAGTGATACTTGTTAGAATGATGTCAAATTAAAAATATTTCGAAAATTGAACTTAAATTCTAAGTTTATTCCCAATTAGAAAATTTTACGAGAAAATGTAACACTTGGCAGTCGTAATCTGAAGTATTTCTTCTTTAATTTTAGGCTAAGAAATTTAAAAGATGTTGATTAGTTTTTGAGTTACGAGCAAAACTGTGAATTAAGTTTATGCAGTCGTTCGACTTAGTTGACACAAACTTGATAAACATTTTTGCTCAAAACTCAAAAACTAATTAATATTTTTTAAGTTTCCTAGGCTCAAATTAAAGCGGAAATTCTATGGAATATAATTCTATGGAATTAAAAAAATATTAATTGCTAAGTTTCATTATTCTCTTGAAACTTTTCTAGCTAGAGGAACATTTCAATTTTCAAGAAAATTAAAGAAGAAGAGTTTTCTTTTTAATTTGAGACTAAGATGATTGAAAAATGTTAATTACTTTCTAAGTTATGAGCAAAAAGGTGAATTAAGTGTTCGTAGTCAAGGAACAAAATTAGCTCCAACTAATTGCACGTTTTTGCTCATAACTCAAAAACTAATTAATATTTTTTAAGTTTTTTAAAGTCAAATTAAAGCAGAAACTCTACTGATTATAACTTTTAATTTTCATTATTTTCTTGAAACTTTTCCAGCTAGAGAAACATTTCAATTTTCAAGAAAATTATGAAACTCTGTATTTCAAATTTGTAGAGTTTTCTTTTTAATTTGAGACTAAGATGAATAAAAGATATTAATTATTTTCCAAGTTATGAGCAAAAACGTGAATTAACTCTACGTATAGTCAAGGAACCGAATTAATTTCAACTAAATACATGTTTTTGCTTATAATTCAAAAACTAATCAACATTTTTAAAATTTTTAAGTCTCAAATTAAAGAAGAAATTTCGCTCTTTATAACCACAAAGTCTGAAGCTTTTCTATAACTTCCTATATCCTGAAAAAGTGCTTAAAGTTGTAAATGTTAAAAATGTTAAAAATAAACATATAAATAGTTAAAAATGGTCAAAAATGTTGAATATAAAGAGTTTAAGTGACAATTGTCATCATCGAACTTTTTAAAAGTAAACGTTTAATTCTTGCAGGTCTTTCTTTTCACGAACATGGATTCTGAAACATCTAAAGTAAAAAAAAGTTGTTTTCATAAAGATGCATATCAATCGTTCAGAATTGCACTGGATGTGGAAGAATCCGATTTGGAGACATTTTGCATTAATGAATTCAAGAAACAGTCAGAATTGTTGGAGCAAAAAAACAAATCCATTCTAGAAAAGAAAAATGCTTTAAAAGAAACAAATAAAAAATGTCCAGAGAGTGTGGTAATGAAAATTAAAGCAACCACTGTCAAGGACCAATTTGAAGAAGACGGAGGTAAAGAAAACGTGCGTTTAAAACCAGAATCAAAATCAACAGGTACTAAAAGGAAAGTTGTTGATGAGAAAAAAGTAAAACGTAATCGCCTAGCAAGTGTGACGAATGTCACGAACAGCGTGCATTCAGGGTTGGATGACGTTAGAGAAAATGAAAAAAGCTCATCGGGTACACGTGTCAGGCAGAAGAAAAAAATTAAACAGACTAAGGAAATATTAACAGCTGAAGTTCATGAGTTAGAAGAAGGGAAAAAGGTCAAAAGAGTTAGAAAAAGACGAGACGATAACACTACTAAGGGAGTAGAAGAAAGACTTCCAGAACCTACAAAAAATTACCATAAATCATGTTTTCATGTTCGATTCAAAGAACCGGAAACTTCTAAACAAAAGAAATGTCATTCTAAAGTGAAAAGTACACAATTAGATGTTTCGGATGACAATAATGCTCCTTTGAATCGGAAAAAGGAGATTCAAACTCAAGAATCAGCTTCGGATGATGAAGAAATGAATAATAATATAAATTATAAAAGAGTAGGAAAACCAAAGAATTGGGAAGTAACTGAAGCAACAGAGGAAGAAGAATCCAACTTGAAGGATAAGGGAAAATCAAAAGTAGAGAAAAAAGCGGAAGTGAAAGTAAAAAACAGACGTGTAGGAAAAGTAAAGTCTGCAACAAAAGGTCAAGAAGAATCAATTGCTAAGGTTAAGGAAACAGACAGAGAAGAGGAAAAAGAAGCAAAAAGTTGCGAGCAAAAAAGTGTAGTAAAACCGAGGAAAAGAAGAGCTGATGTAGTGGAAAGTTGTATTGAGAAAAATATATGTGAGAAGAGAGTGAAAAATGTTGCTAAGATTAATGTTTTAATGGAAAAGGAAGGCAGTGGTAGAGAAAAAGATTATAAAAGAGAAATGGATTATGAAAGAAAGAAGAAAGAAAGAAAAAAAGAGAGAGAAATTGACTGTGATAGAGCAATGGATTATGATAGAGAAATAGATTATGATAGAGAAATGGATTATGATAGACGAATGGATTATGATAGAGGAATAGATCACGACAAAAAAGCGGATTATAATAAAAAAAAGAAACGTGATAAAGAAGTTGATCACCATAAAGAAAAATACTATATTGTTCGAGAAATAGATAATGATGATCGGGTGATGGATTATAAAGATCGAGAAATTGATTATTATGAAGAATTGGATATTAAGAAAGAAATAGATGATGATCAAGAAATTAATCAAGATAAAGAAATACGCAGTGATGGAGAAAAAGAGTTTGATTATAATGAGATGAATTATTATGCAGAAATTGATTGCAAGAAAGAAATGGATCCATATAAAGAAACGGATCAAATTGAAGAAACGGTTCAAGATAAAGAAACGGATCAAGATAAAGAAACAAATCAAGACACAAAAATGGGTCAAGATAATCAAACAGATCAAGGTAGAGAAACCAATCAAAGTAAAGAAATTGATCAAGATAAAGAAACGGATCAAGATAATGAAGCGGATAAGGATAAAGAAACAATTCAAGATAAAGAAATAATTCAAGATAAAGAAATAATTCAAGATAAAGAAATAATTCAAGAGAAAGAAATAATTCAAGAGAAAGAAACAATTCAAGATAAGAAAACCGATCAAGGTAAAGAAATCAATCAAGATAAAGAAACCGATCAAGATAGAGAATCGGATAAAGAAGAAATTGATCAAGATAAAAAAACCATTCAAGATAAGGAAACCGTTCAAGATAAAAAAACCGGGAAAGATGAAGAAAGGGATCAAGATAGAGAAACTGATCAAGATGGAGAAACCATTCTAGATAAAGAAACGGATCAAGATAAAGAAACCGATCAAGATAGAGAATCTGATCAAGATGAAGTTGATCAAGATAAAGAAACTATGCAAGATAAAGAAACCATGCAAGATAAAGAAACCATGCAAGATAAAGAAACCGACCAAGATGAAGAAAGGGAGCAAGATAGAGAAACTGATCAAGATAAAGAAACCATTCTAGATAAAGAAACCGATCAAGATAGAGAATCTGATCAAGATGAAATTGATCAAGATAAAGAAACCATGCAAGATAAAGAAACCGACCAAGATGAAGAAAGGGAACAAGATAGAGAAATTGATCAAGATGAAGAAACCATTCTAGATAAAGAAACCGATCAAGATAAAGAAACTGTTCAAGGTGAAGAAATTGATGCAGATAATGAAGTGAATAATGATGAAGAGTATCATAAAAGAGAAAAGGTTCATAATAAAGAAAAGGATCATAATAAAGAAAATGATCATAATAAAGAAGAGGATCATGATAAGGAAAGTGATTATAATAAAGAAAAGGGTGATGATAAAGAAACGAGGAACGATCTGGATTATGTTAACAAAAAAGAGAATGACAAAGAAAAGTATAATAATGGAGAAGAGGATAAAGATGACATTGAAAACAATATATCAAAACGTGTTGCTAAAAATTTAACCAAAATGACTCCAAAAGTGAAACCCAGAATTAAATGTAATGATTTAGGACAGCAAATAACGAAAAAGGAATTTCTTGAAACACTACTACTTCAAGAAAATAAATTGTCTGAAATCCAATTGGACGTAAAATTAACAATGAATCCTTGTGTAGTTTTAGAAAGACTAGACGAATCGATTCTTAAAACATATAGCTCAACACGCAACTTGGGAAGTGAACAAAAAACAGATCTTGAAAATGAAAATTGTGTTAAAACAATGATCAAAAATTCAAATTTCTTAAAAGAAAATGAATTAAAAAATGTTGAACCGACTTTCGAAGATTTAAACAATTGTCCAACTCTGGATGGTAAGTATGCCAAAAATTAATTTTTTCATTTAAAAACAAACAGTTTTTTAAGTTGTTTTCAATTTTAAATAAATATTTAAATAAATAAATAAATATTTAATTAAATTTTGATCAATGTTATTTTTTTTAATTTTGACCAATCACCATTAATTGTATTTTATTTCAAATTGACAATTATATGAAATAGTTTTCTTCCAAGATTTTCCTTTTTTGTCAAAATTCAGAGAACTTTTATTTTATCTTCCTTTAATCTTTCACTATAATCTTCTATATTCTATTTTAAGAAATTACACTTTAGTTACAAAATATTATAAAATTTATGAATAAAAGAAGCCCTCTTGCTTTGAAAAACAATCTTTCAACAATTTTATTTTTCTAGATCAAGAAGAATTTGCGACAAAAAATCGAAAGGCAATTAAAAAGGAAGCTTTGCGAAAAGAAAGAGAAGCTCGGCGTAAAAAAAGGATGATCAAAGCGGTAGCAAAACTCAGTGCTTTGGCTGCAAAAGATTTAAAAAAGCGTAAATTAAGCCCTTCCTTGAGAGAACATCGTAAGTTGTTTAAAAGCATCTTTGATTTAAAAATTGAAAGGTGTTTTCAATTTTCTAAATACGATTCATTTTTGAATAATAATCAAAGCAAAAGTAATAATTTTTAATACAAATGTTTTAGTTTTTATTTTTAAATAAAAAAAATTAAACAATCAGTTAAATTAAAAAATTGTAAAACTAAGTCATGATTCACTTCTAATTTATTTTTTAGTTGACTTTTTGTTTTGCTAATTTCATAAAAACAAGAAACTTATATTATTAATGAAAAACTGCTGATTTGGAATGTAACGGTTGCTAAGCAACAGTCGCTAAGCAACTGTTGGTAAGTAATGGTTGCTAAGCAACTGTCGCTAAGTAACGCTCGCTAAGTAACGCTCGCTAAGTAACGCTCGCTAAGTAACACTCGCTAAGTAACGGTTGCTAAGCAACGGTCGCTAGGTAACGATCACTAAGTAACGGTTGCCATGCAATGGTTGCTACGTAACCGTCACTAGGCAACGATTTTTAGGTAATGAAAAAGCATTCACAAGCAGAAGCATTTATTAAATAAGAGTTATTTTAGAATACATTGCAATAAACAATTTTGTATGCTGAAATCTAATTTTTTACAACTAATTTTTTACAATTTTTTACAAATCTAATTTTTTACAGTGAAATTGAATTCAAATTCAAAATGTAGTTACTCTACTGGTGAAGAAGCATCTGCAGAAAATTCTTCAGAAGATTCTTCAGATTCTACGGATTCTTCTGAAGCATGCTATTGCAGTGAATGTTCATGTCCATCTCCATGTGCTTGTTCATGTTGTTATGATTCTTCATCTCACTCAAGCGATTGTACTAGTAGTTGCTGTTTAAGTCGCACTTCTTCAACTTCCAGTTGCTATCCTAATAATTCTGATGATGATGATGAGTAAAGTTTTTGACAAATTTTACAAAAATTTACAATCTTTATTTCGATTTTCTGTATCAAAAGGGTCTTTAGAAACGGACAAATAATTGTATGAATAATTAACTAAATATTTTAAACATTTTTAATTGATTGAAATTGATCATTATGATTTGCATGAATAATTTATGTTAACCATTTTTGCGAAACTGGTGATAAATGTATTGTTTTATATTTTGATTCCTTCTGTACATTTTACGCTACTTGATTGTATATTTATTATTTACCCCATATTTACTATTTAATTTTTATTTAATAAAATTGTTTAACATTTCTGTTTATTATTATTCACAATCTATATTACTACTATTTATTTTAAAAGAAAGAATAAAAAAATCTTTTTAAAAAGCTCATAAATTCATATCCTGGAAAAATTGCCCAACCCTTATTTTTATAACATTCTATTGCTTAAAAAAAACTTCTAAAACTACCTTCTGCTGATATAGTTCTACACTTTATTGTTTTTAGAAAATAAAGTACTTTTCTGTGAAAGAGTACATTGGGGAAATTATTTTTACTTTGTTATTTACGTGTTGTAGTGTGCGTAACGGTACTTCTAAAAATATGAGTAAAATGAAAAAATCAGTATCGATTAAATAATGATGAATGTTTAATGATTTTTTTATGTGTACATCTCTTTAGTTACAGGTGCTCGATAATGTCTATGAATAGAAGCTTTTATACGTCACCCTTGTCGTCATATCTGTACGATACGTCAAGGTGAAATGAAAGAAATACAACTGCAACCTCGCCATTGTTATTTCTCAGATATCGAGACGTGTGGGGTCACAGCTCTAATAAAAAATCCAATATTCTGGCAAAGAAGTCGTTCACGTTTAAAGAGTGTCCATTTTCAAGCCTTTTACCCAAAGATTTATTTAACGACTTTGAAATGTGTTGTAAAATTCCTCTTTCACTCTTTACTTTTAAAATATTTTTCCTGCATTCATTGCCTTTTTCTATGTTTTTGCGGTTTTAAACGTCCAAGAATGCAAAATATGACTTTATTCTTTTTTAAAAACCTTAATTTGTTTTTTCTTGGGTTGCAAACTATGGAGTGTTCGTGAATTCTTAGATTAGGATGATGTTTTTAGTACGAGCCGTTGGAAAGATGATGGTGAGCCGAAGCAGCGTTGAAACGACCCGAGCGTGATCCGAGGCTTCGCCGAAGCGACCCGAGCACAATCCGAGGCTGCGCAGAGTCGACCCGAGTGCGATCCGAAGCTACGCAGAAGCAACCCGAGTGTAAGTCGAGAATATCCGAAGCTGCTTCGATTCGAACCGATCCGGACTCTTTTAAAAAGTGTACACAGTCGCAAAGAAAAAAACAAATAAAAAATGAATAATTTTTAACGAAGTTAAAGAAACTTTACCTTTCTAGAAGAGCCCTGTTAATTAATCATACACGTACATGTACTTTGAGAGCATAAATGCATTAAATCACCATAAGAACGAACGTCATCAACGAGAATTTCATAAACTGCTAAAAAATCTTCTGTAAATATACGTCGACTTAAAGATCGATTTATTCTCGTCGGTTTTATTCGGCTTGCAAAATAATATTTACATCAAGCCATGGTTACGAAGTAGATCAAAAAATTGATTCCACGTCACGAAATCAATTTCATACTCAGACCACTTCAAGTTTTCAGAAAACTTTTATCCTGAGAATTTTAGGAAAATTGATGCAACAATGTGGGTGGTTTTTAAATCTGGATTTACATGTGTCCGAATAAACTTTCTCCAAACTCTTTTTATTAACACTCACGAATTTATGGAATTAATTTGTTTGTGTTCATTCTTGATTTCTTTATTTTTATGATTCAATTCCTTTTTTTTTAAGTTACAGTATTTTATTTATACTTTTGACATGCATTCTATATATAATTTTTATTTATTTATTTTGCATTTATTTGTTTTGTACTTTCCTGTGTGGATTGCTTTACAATCCTCTTTACTATTATTATTTTTATTATTTTTATGATTTTTGTTATTATTATTATCATTATCATTATTAACATTGTTATCATTATTAACATTATTATCATTATTACCATTATTATCTATTAACTAATTCGATTATTCTCCATTTTTGCAGTAAATTAAATTTCTATGTATTGTTTGTTTAACTCATTTTATAAATTTTGATTCAAATCCAGATTTACTTGACGGTTCGATTCAATTGCAAATAAGGTATTGAAAGGAGATTATTTGAATGAGGATCGACGATCTTTGAGGATCAACCTTGAAGAAATGGCAAGTTCAAGGAACTTGTGAGTTGAACACCCACGCTAATCATTCACTCGTCTCTCATGGGGAAATGAGAAGCAATTATATACGCAGTCAGTTTATTTCGCAGAAGTCCATTCACAAAATATAATGACATAAATTTTCGAAAATCACATTCAATAAGATTTTATTTTAGAGTTGATCGAGACAATTCTAATGAAAATTCGTAACATGTTCTTGGGAAACTCTAATAAAATTTCGTTTCTTGTAATCGTTTTGCTGTTTCTTGTTAAAAAAAATATATGAAAAATATTATTTTCATGATTGTAATCTTTTTTCGTAAAATGAATAGTGAATTCATAGAAAAGATTGTGAAAAATTTGACAAAATGAAGCACAAATAATTAGGCTAGTAAATTAATGAATAAATTTACAAGTAAATAATTGAGTAAATTTACAAGCAAATAATTGAGTAAATTTACAAGTAAATAATTGAGTAAATTAATAGAAGAGGTGAAATAAATAGAATAAGTTGTCGAATAAATGAAAGAATGAGTAGGTGAGTAAATAAATTATAATAGTAATTAATAAATGGATACAATTTAAGTAAATGAAATTTCGGAAAAATTGCAAGTAAAAAAGCGACAATTTACAGTTTGAATAAATCGGTTACAATGTTGTTTTGGAAAAAGAGGTTGATTCCTAAATTTTGCCTGAAGCGAATACATGAATAAGCTTAGGTAAATGATCCTTGTTGACGAGAGACCGGTATCGGCATGTACATATAAAATCGAGAGGATTCCGAGGATAGTTATAAGAAACTCTTCGAAGAAACATGATCGAGGTAAGCTACAAAGTGCTGATTTTCAATTTTAAATAATAATTTATTAACTAAATAATTCTTCACCTCCACTGCTTAAAAACATATTTTAACAATTGAAGCTCCAAATATAGAAATTTAAAAAAAATTGCTAAATACCTTGAATTAGAAAATTGTTTTCGACAATTAATTCATTTGCTTATTTAAAAAAACCTAATAAATGCTTGCAATTTTTGCAATTGAATATTTTAGTATTAGATCCCAATTTTTTGATTGAAAAATTCAGTACAAGATTTCAAATCTTTAAATTGAAAAATCCGGTTAAAGATTTTAATTCTTTTAATTGAAAAATTTAATAAAAATTTGTAACGTTCTGGGTTAGATATTTTTATACAAGTCTTCAACTACATCAATTTAAAGATTGCAATAAAATTCTAAAACACTTTGAGTGCCAGTAGTTGATAAAAGATTTTAGCTCTTTTTATGCCAAAATTTGATAAACGTTTCTTGACTCTCAAATATTTAAATAATTATGACGAAATTTATGAAGAAGTTAATTCGTGCAAGTGTTTATGATTTTTTATTCTATAAAAATAAATTATTATTATTATTATTATTACTATTATTATTATTATTATTATTATTACTATTATTATTATTATTATTATTATTATTATTATTATCATTATTATAATATTATATTATAATAATATTATCCTTTATTGGAAATATTTCATATTCATTTAATTTCACAAAACTTAATATTGTCATATACTGTTAAAAAATCATTATTTTCGAAGTTAATATTCATATTCACGCAAAAATTCATTATTTTAAAACTATATTGTCATATACTCTCAAAAAAAATTTTTTTTCGAAGTATATTGTCATATATTATCAAAATATAATTACTTTCAATGTATATTGTCATATACTATCAAAAAGAATTATTTTTGAACTATATTATTTTTAAGTATATTAATGTATATGTATACTCTAAAACAATAAATTAATATTTTTGAACTATATTGTCATATACACTCAAAAATTGATTATTTTTAAAGTATATTGTCATACACTCGCAAAAAATTTTTTTTTGAAGTATATTGTTTATACTATCAAAAAAGAATTATTTTTGAATTATATTGTTGTATACTCTCAAATTTACTCTCACTAAAGTGATTTAATTTTGAGAAAGAATTTTGCAATCTTTTTTAGTTATACTGAACAGGAATATTAAAATATATCATTTGTTTTGAAAATACAAGAGTAAATAAAATTTACAGATTCTGTTACTTTTGAGCGTCACAAGTGCATTTTGCGTTCCTGTGGAACTTTACGCTGATCAAAGGTTCTTGGATGAAGAAAATGAAGCTGAAGTTATTATCGCAGTAGAACCTCTTCAAGGAGTGGAAAATCTTCACGAGAAATCGATTCCAATTTTCAGACTAAAATCTCCTTCCTTTATACCGACAAATAATTTGCATGAAAAATCTCAGTTGCCCTTAAATTTCTTTGACAATAAAAATCTTCATGAAAAAGGAACACTGCCGGAGACTTCAATTTTAAAAACATCTCCAATGTATGAAGACAATCCATTTTTAAGGCATCCGAAGAATCAGTATGAACACGTTTAAAGTTACATAAAGTGTATAATATGAATATTGTTATAAACATAAAATTTTTAATGATTATATTTTTTAACAAAGTATAGTGTAATTAATAATAAAATTTGTTGATTAAGAGACGAGGATTTAGAATAATATATATTTTGTATTAACGAAATATTGTATATCGTTTTCTCGATTATAAATAGTTGTTCCTTTTTATCATACATCATTTATTGTTATTTTAAATAAACATTTTCTCTCAAAGCTGCTCTTGTTTCTTATTATTAGCTTATTCTTATTCTTCGCTTATTTTTATTCTTCGCTTATATTTTTTACATAAAAATATCGATTTTATTCAATTTCATAAATAAATCTACATACCCTTCGGAATCTAGAACGTAAGTTCTACACTTTTGTGCAGATGTCGACACCTCCAGGATCCCTACATTTTCAAGTCTGACTTCTGGATAAATTCAACGTTCTCAGTTGAAAGAAGTTTCATTTTGCTTTTTCAGATGGCGTTACATTATACATTTTTAAAACTTAATTTTTCGAAATTTATTTCCTAAAAACTTTATAATTATTTGTTTAAAACTTCTTGATTATTTGCTTATAATTATTTTAATACTTATAATTTTATATTTAATTTATATTTATTTTTATATTTAAAGAATAATTTTTTCCTTTAGATACAAACTGATAAATTATTGAAAGAAAATGCGCAAAAAATATTTTTTCAGAACAGATAAATTCACTATTAATCATATACCTATAATAACGATAATAATTAAGACAATTAAGCTTCTTTTCTATTTCTCAAGCTTAAAAATATTTCCATTCTGAAATAATAGAACTAAAATAATTCCAATGTTACAGAATTTGATTAAAATCGCAAACACAAATAAGAAACTAGAATAAAATTATTATCATAAAAAGGGGACTTTTTAGATTAAGAAATGTACTTTCGCAATTAAGAAAATCTCGTGCCTTAATTTTTCTGATGTTCGAGATTGCAGAGATGGAAGTACTGTCATTAGAGAATTTTTGAAAAATTATGTGCTCGACTTTGAGAGAAGCGGTTAATTGTGTTACATCCATTATGTGCAGCAGTGAATGCAATTAAGGTAGACGACGATTCTTTCATAAGCGTTGATTAGACGAGCGGTATTGCTATTACCAAGGTAGAAAATCGAAGAGACACTTCATAAGAGGTATCAAGAAAGTGCTGCGTGGTTACAATGAAAGATAAAAGGAAATGAGTCCGCTGCGAGTTAATTGAGTTGATGAAGAAAATTTACTTAGAATCCTACCTAATTCGATTATCTTACATCCGATCTTTTTTAATGCTTCGTTGATTTTTTAATTAAGTGAGACATTTTTTGTCCCATCCTTTTTTTATTCATCCTCATCATATTCAAAGTCTGCTTTCTTTCTTTATAATTTTCTAATTTTCCGTTTTGGTAAATCAGCAAAGAAAATTAACTGCTGTTAAAAAATTCATTTTCACTTACCAGCATTTTCCTTACATGACAGAAAACAACGTTTAATTTAATGCTAACTTTTTTAAGTCAAATCTAGAATAATTACTCCTGATTCCAGAATTTCAATAAAGTGCATGTTTTCTTGCTTCAATTAATTGTAATTCATTGAAACAAAACTAGTCATTTTCTAAAACGAAACTACTATTATAATTAAATAAACTATATTACATTTTAGGTAAACAAATTCCAAGAAGAATACAGCTTACAAATGGTTTAAAATCACAATTGGGCTATAAATTCAGTTGCGGAATCGATTTTAATGTAATTATTTTGAAAGCGTTGAGAATATACGACACGGTTTCTTCTATTTTCAATTAATGTTTGGCGTGTACTGTTTGCGAAAATTTCATCTCAACGTGTTTGTATGCCTTTGTTTGGCAAACAATAAGATTGCTGGAATTTAGTTGTATTCCCTGTAGTAATCCGTGATTTCATAAAGTATTACACGTGGTCTGAAGGGGTTACTTGAACTAGGAAAATGAACGTGACGTTGAGGGACAGACAAAAAACGAATTAGCATAATTTAAATATTCTGCTGCTATAGAACAGGCATAATGGGTAATATAAGAAAAATGAATGATTTGAGAATATTCCTGCAAGTATATGAGCTTATCCCACTGAATAAGTAGATCAGGACTTTCGAGCAAACTTCAAATGTGACGACTGGGACCAATTTCATGCAAACACGGAAATGCTTCCCAACTCAACGAATTAATTTCCTGCCGGAGCCACTGTTCAATTAAATCTTGGCGAAAAAGTTCATTCGCGGCTTTTCGAGAAGACCAGGCTGGGAATAAAATATCTAGAAAAAAATTACCCAACAGTCTAAATCCTCGAGGGAGCTTGCACGCAAATGTTAATTTTCCAATTGTAGAATTGCTTCCAAGGAAGAGTACATACAATTTACGTGTGACTGAATAAATTTTGACAGTATGATTTACTTTTTAACAATAAATTAATTTATAAATCGACAATAAAAAGATGCACAGCAGCTACACAGAATGTACACGAAATTTAAGCTAAACATAATAAACACGACACTATTCAGGATCAATTTATATCCTACAAAAATACACAGAAAGAAGAAAGTCTTAAATCGTTTACATAATCAGTTAATTTTGCGGCTTGAAAGCAGATTAAGTAATTCTATTGTCATAAAATTAGTCTAAATTGTCACTTATGTAAATGGTTCCAGCCAAAAATAGGCTAAAAACAATATTTCCTTTTTTCAGTGTATGAATCTTACTCTTCGAATTTGCAAATTTTCAAAATTCCAGCTGTTCCTGAAGCTATTTTGGATTTTATTGGAATTCTGCATTTTATATTTGATTCGGAATATAAAAACACGAATTTTAACGTTTAATTTTGAAAAATGCAACCTTTTGCGAATTTCAATGTGTTCCTGAAAACTTTTTAGCATTTATCTTTTCGTTTTCGAATCGGCATATAAAAACACGAATTTTAGCGTAGGTTAGAAACACTACACTTTCCTGGATCAATTATCAATTTATCAAAATGTGGATTTGAAAATCGACATTTTTGAAAAATGCACTTATTTGCAAATTTCAAGGTGTTCCTGAAAACTTCTTTGAATTTTTCTTTTCGTATTCGATTCGGTATGTAAAAACAGGAATTTTGACGAAGGTTAGAAACACTACACTCTCCTGGATCAAGTAACAGATTCATTTAATCTCGTCAGATATTAATATTTTCGAGATGTGTGTGAAATCACACCAAGCTTTTGAGATGCCAAAAAGCCCCACTTAAGGATAATAACAAAAGCTCTAAAAGTCTCAATGTTATTTTAGGCCCTTCGAGCAAAACTTAATTAAAAGATTTAAAAAAATGTCATTTCTATTAATCGCGACAATAATTGATGTAATATCGTCAGATATTAATATTTTCAAGATATCTGTCAAATTACACCAAGCTGTTGAGATGCTATAAAATTCTAATTAACAAAAAGTACCAAGAATGATTTGTCTGTAGGGCAGCCCGGGCTGCCTTCCATACAAATCGTTTTGCTAGTTTTCAAGATCGAATTTAGATTTT